>KL263217.1:11839-27278 GCA_000699545.1 Podiceps cristatus
GGGCCGGTACCCTGAGGCTGGTACCCTGGCAAATACAGGCCATGCCAGGCCTCCGCGAAACACCTCTTGGCTGATTCACTGAAAAACTTCCAACTCCATCTCTCCTTATTTTCTATCGGGATAAATCGAGGCAGCCTTACTGCCCTGCACCAAACCCCAATTTGAAACCCATCGGTCTCTTTTTCTAACAAGGGCCGCTCGGGCACGAGCCGAGGGCACGGTGCAGCAACACGTCCCTTCCTGGTGAGCGTCAGGAGACCGGCGCAGAACAGCAAATCTCTGCCTGCCGTGAGCGGGGGGTCAGGCGGGGCGGAGGGGACGCGCGGCTCGCCGGGACGCGGCTGCGTGCTCCGGTGGTTCAGAACTCTCAGCCGGACGGCTGTTGCTATAAAGGGAGGTTTCCCGTGCGGGGCGACGAGACCCAAAGGGGCTCTGATACAATTAGACCCTCTAAAAATGAGCAAATTGCAGCTGCAATCCCAGAGCATCTACAAGGCTTAGGGCAGCCTCTCAGTGCGCCCAAGTATTTTATACCATGTGAAACCGCAGAGGAAAATACAGCTGAGAGCGAGGGAATGGCTACAGAGCTCTTGCAAGCAACTGTGCTCGAGAGACTACCACCCCTAAATCCACAAAAATCTCCATTTTTCGGGACTGATGCTGGATGAGGCACTTCCAGTGATTTTGCCAGTCCTCTTGCCTTGGAGACAGATTCAAGAAGCCATGCAGAGGAACTGCAGGAAAATAACACACCAGCAGCAACACGTCTCTATTTCCCTTGTCATTTCTTGGGGCTACGTCGGGACAGAGATGCCCCTTTTGGTTCTCCCACGGGCAATGACATTTCAAATACTGGCAGACCCTCTATTTTATCTCAGGAACCCATCTGGGCAAGGACTGGTTTGGCATAATTGCTTGTGCAGCCCCCATCACAGCTTCCCAGAAAAAAATTTATTACCCCAGCGTAACTCTCTATTACTTTTTTTCTGAGCATCTGCCACTGGCAGCTTTTGGAGATACGACACTGCACTGATCTGGTATTGCAATCCCTATTTCTGCTCAGAAAAGGGCTCTCTCCTCTGGAGCGTGTGAGAGTTAATGGAAAATGGGATTCACACCATCTTCCAAGGATGTGGGATCAGAACCAAAACGAGCTGAGGAAGTTAAAAAAAAAAAAAAGTCGTCTAAATCCTTTTCCCCTCACCTCCACAACTGCTCTCCCCAACAGAGCACCCTTCACCTCCAACTCCGGCTCAGATACGTGGCTGTTCTATAATTTATATATTGTTTCCAAAGATGACAGAACAACTCACGAATTCAAAAAAAAAAAAAAAAAAAAAAAAAAAGATTAAAAAAAAAGGTTTTTACTTTAAAGGAAAGAGCAATTCAAGTTAATTCCTGGAAATACTGTTCTTTGCCTGCTCCACTCAGTCCATCTGTCCGGGGGGCATCGCATCCAGAGCCAGGGAGGGAGAGAGAACCTGCAGCCCCGGCAGCACGCTGGGACCTGCGACACATCCCCACGAAGAAGGCAAGATTAAAATACAGTCACTTAATCCCTTGCAAAGCCTCTTAAGCGTTTCTATCAGGGTCAGCTCAGTCGGTGCTTAGTCAACCTGCCTCTGAAAAACATCCCAATTTAGGCCCTTCCGCTGACTGTCAAGTGGGCTGAAACGAGGGATGGGATCAAAGGCGACAGGGACCAAGTGGATGAAGGTGAACGCCGTGCAAGTAACCCTCGTTGGGGTGCGAGGGCCTTTTAGAACCTCCTTTTGCCCGCCCATTCCCTCCCCTGGCTGCTCCCGGATCCTTCCCTTGCTTCTCAGCTGTCAGAGTTTCTACAAGAGATAACCGGGGTGACTTATCCCGCGGGTGAGTCCTCCAGCTTCGAGGGAACCATTTCCACCAGAGACAGGTATGCTGCCTGGGCTGGGGGACAGCAGATAGGCTGGAGAGGTTTGCAGCAGAGTTAAAACCTGATAAAACCATCCTAAAAAGGGGCTTTCAGCCTCTTGGGCTCCTGCACCCCTTCCCGGCTTTCCAGCGGCGATGCGTTTGCACCCAGAAGCAAAAGGCCTGTTTCTCCTAATGACCTTCCCCAGGCTCCTCACAAGCAGCTCACCAAATCTCAGTGACATTATCCTAAAGGAATAAGTTGAGGATCACGTTAGAGAGCACAACCAGGAATTTTAAGGGCTTCCAGCAGGCATAATGAAAACAAAACATCCTTTGACAGTTGATTTAGGCGAGGCTCTCTGCTCTGCCACATTCAGTTTGTATCACCTCGGCAGCCAAAATTTTCCTTTTGGTTTTTTTTTTTTTTTCTTTCCTCTCTCACCCTCCCCTTAAGTCAACCAAAATGAGAAGGGAGACCCTGAGCTACAACGGCAACTTCTACACCAGTCCTACTCCTGACACGTAGCGGCGGCGACGGGAGCGCGCTGAAATCTGGGTTAACGGTGCATCGGAGCTGGAAACCCAGCCTTGTGCCGTGGGACGTGCCGAGCCCCAGGCTAGCAGCCTCGGCTTTCCTGGAGCAAGCCCTTCTGAGCCCGGGTGCCAGCATGAACCCGGCTGGTGCTGCTCGGCCACGCTGCCCCCAGATTGGCACCCAGGCTCCTCCGAAGCGAAGCAAGAACTGGATTCGCTGGGATTTCATCTCCCTCGGGATGCAGGAGTAGCACAACCTGGTTTTGCCTGAGCCAAGAGTTGATAATACTACACGGAGCCGTCTACTTTGCAAAGGCATACTGTGCACGTAATTGTAACCATAAGCACAAGTGTATATATACGCTCAAATACACACAGACACACATTCAGTTTGCAAAGTCCAGATGATCCTACAGCTGGATTTTAATATTTCAATACCAGGGTCAGAGTGAATCTCACTGTCTCCCTCTTATCTTCCCTCCGCATACCAGTGCTGTCAATGCCATTGGCAATTTTACATGTAAATGAGCCCATCCATCACTCCCCGCTCTGCAGCGCCTCACTTCCAAGACTACCATGGAGTTACACCATTAAATCTCCTGGCTTTACAATATACATCATGACATATTTGACATCAATCAGCTGTGTCAGTCTGCTCACTGTAAACCATAAACTTGCTCTGCATTCCAGCACCATGCACAGTGATTAAAACCTTCTCAGCCTGGCTTCCTGATTATGGTGATAAATGATGACGCCTTCCCTTCTGACTCAACGCTTGCCCATCCTCCCCCGATCGCCTCCACCCAGGCCAGCATTCTTCCCAAGTTATCCACGGGCACGGCTCACTCCCTCATCCAGCTCTCGGGTCTTTCCCAGCTACCATTTCTGGGCCACCTCATACATCCACTCTCCTCCCTGCTGACACGTGCGCTTCTCCCGCAGCTCCGCTTGCCCTCATGTCCTTCAAAGTAGCCGCTGGCACAGCTTTGATCATCTCTGGAGTTTAGGTGAAGCATCAGAAGAGGCTTTCTTGGGAAAAACTGTGACCTGGATGGATGTAGGCGGGTCAAGACGGTTACCCAAAGTCAGCCTTCACGTGCACAGCCGACATCTGACAGACTGAGACAGGTAGGCATCTTTATGTACACTCAACGTGTCAAGTGACTTGGGTCAGACACGCCATAATCCCGCTTCACACAGCACTGTGCTTTGAGGCATCTAAAAAACCCCTGTCTCAATTGTCAGAACGACTGATCCTTCCCTAATCCCATTTGCTTCCGAAGAGCAAGCGACACTGTGAGATTCCTGAGGATGTTAAATATCAGCCTTATCAAGTTGGGGACCAGGCTTCACACCATAAATGCAAGTTACAGGGACTGGCTTCAGGCTACTGAAACTTCGGCCTTCTATTTAATTTTCATCTTTCTACATTGGGGAACTCAGGAAGAAGAATTTAGTTGGGCAAGCCTAGACTTTAGTGTCTATTCTGGGGACTTATTTTTCATCAATCTGCCTGAAACTGCAGAAACTCAATATTTCCTCATCATATTTTGTATCACGCACACACACTTGTTTTTTTGTCATTGGATAACGATGCTTTGCAGAACAACTTATCTTGATATAGTAACTCTGGTCCGAGATTGAAACCATTTTGGAAGGTGTGACCACATCACTAAAAACCCCAAGCTTGAGCAAAATCACATCGCCACCTAAGACAACGTTTTCAGGTGGGTTTCTCCTAGGTTAGGAAATTGAGCCATTTTTGGGGGGGTGGGGTAGGGGAGGGAACACCACAAAAACCCACAAGTGAATGCAAGTCACAGTCAAGGAGATTATTACAGCTTCCAGCCAACTTACCCTGCTAGAATTTCTTTCAGCATCTAATTATCACTGCTTGTTGCACCAGAGAAGGCACAACCTATTGCCATTACGCCCTCCCTCTGCACATCCCCATGAGAGTCGGGGATAGAAGCCTCATTAGGACTTGCAGGATCGAAAAAAAGACTCCTATGGCTTGTACCATCACTTGGGACCTTTCCAGATGGCCCTTCTGCCATCACGTCACCTTCTGGGCACCTGAAGACAGAAGGGGCATGAGGGATAGCTCAGAGATGATGTTGTTCCCATCTAGTGCTTTGTAAATGACGTGAGACGAGGCATGGAAATCGCGGAGGAAACCAGGCAGAAGAGGGAAAAAGTTAGCAGCTCGCTTTCATTCTTGGGACATCCACAGAGAAATGATCCCTCCTTCGCTGAAAGATGAATGGGCAGCTGTACAGGTTATGAGGGAGGTTTTATTGCAGATCAATAAATCTGTGTCAGAGACCCCATCTGGAGGGAGTTTTAATTTAAAGAAAAGAGTGATGAATGTCGAAAGACAATAAATCAAAAAGTTGTGAAACCCCATCGGCATTAACCTTCTATCAATGCAAACACGGGCTCTGGGGCACGCGTGGGGACAAGAGTTTGCTGGCCCCGCAGACCTGGGTACCAGGGCCACGCGTGACAGGAGCATCAAGAGGGATCAAGAAGGCAAAAGAAACCCGGATTTATTACTGTGGTGCTATCAGAGATCAGTGGGTGTCAGGAGGAGACAACTCTCTTAGATCCAAATCGGAGAGAAAGCTAGGGGGAAAAAAAAATAGACCAGGGCGAGTTCACAGCAACAAAGTTGAGACGGGACTGACAGCAAGAGGGGAATATCAGAGATTATCTCAAATCTCTCTGCTCGAAACACAAGGAAAAATGCTTCCCCCCAAGCCTTCCTTTTCATCATGTTGCTTTCTCCATCTGCGAGGCACCGTCTCAGCTCCGAAACAGAAGTCGACTGCGGCTCCCATTGCGAGGGCAACAGCGCGGCTCTAGCCCAGGCACGTGGGCACATCCATAACCCAAACCCGGTCAAAGACGATGGCGAGGGAGGCCATGTCAACGCCAGAAACCCTCAGCGAGAGGTTCTGGAGGAAGCCCCAGCTCCCGGCTACTCTGCATTCGCACGCTTCTGTCGGAGGTCAGACCTGGACGACTTGGCTTTGCTCATCGGAGAGGTTCAGGTCCTTTCTTACGCCAGTTTGAGACGAAATCAAGCGCCCGCAGCACGTTTCACACATCTGCACCCGCCACCCCTCGCCTGAGCCTTGCCTGCCGGCCGCGGCACCGCCTCTCCAGCCTCGCATCACGCCGAACCGGAGACGGAAAAAAGAGATGACACTCTTATCGCTGATGTTTCCCCATCGCAATGAGCTCGGCGGTTACAAAAAGGACCCTGGGTGATTGCACACACCGGAGAAGGTGCTTATTACCCACACTATAAACCCACTTTAAGAAAAGGTAAGAACCATTTTATCTGGACGGCCACAGTTATCTTCTGGGTGATCAATGATTTGGGGTGCTCTGCAGACGATTTATGGAGATCTGATTTTTCACAGAGCGGGTGCTCGGAACACCCCAGACACAAACCTCCGTGTTTGGAAACCTCCCGCTCATCTTAAACACCAGTTGCTTTTAAATTTTGGAAACCTGCACTTTTTTTAAATTCCTGAGCTGTGCCATTAATCTTATCTTGCATTAGGAAAACGAGAGCTTTTTAAAAATCCAATTTACTTTTCACCATATACACTTCAGGTTAACTTTATTTTTCACGTTACTCAGCTTGAACTAAGCAATAATCATTTCCAGATTAATGATGATAATTTCAAACGCTTTTCAGAGCAGGCATCTTAATATCCTCTCTGACCAGCGGAGAATTTCCTGTTCTACAACAAGATTACATTTAGTAAGATTAAACGCGTTTCTGTTTTGCTGGCGGCGGTGGCGATAGGGACTTCGTGAAAGACACTCAGCAGCACTCTCCAGCCAGGACAAGACCAGGAACGTGAAAAATTACTGGGGTTTCTTTCCCCTAAAAATAAATGCGATTAATTTTAAGAGGTACGTTGCTGTAGCAGGTCCTGGAAACAGCCATCCTGCTGGAAAAATACAGTCCTGTGCTACACCGTGCTCTGGCAGTGGACTCAAATGGCACTTTTTATCCCTGATTCTGTTAATTTACACACACACACACACACAAAAAAAAAAAAAAAAAAAAAAAAAAGTGTTATCCTACTAAAATCTTAGTTCCCCAGCCTGCAGGCTGTCGGAGCAGGGGAAAGACTCACTGGGTTGAGATCTCAGAGGACCTTTACAGAGCTGGGTAAGTGCCACCAGCTCATCTCGTAAAGGGGAAACTGAGGCCAACCGAGGCGCTGCTACTGCTTAATTGATGCTTAAATTGAAAACACGAAATATATCTCAGAGGATCTAGTCCAGTGAACTGAAAGGGTGTTGCCCCAGGGGGCTGATGGTGGCGAGACTGGAAAAATCCCAGTACTGTATTCAGTCCCGCTTCTAATGAATTCAGTTTCCTTTAAAAAGACAAATACTATAATACGAGAGGATATTTCACGTTGGCTCTCAGGGGCTTCTTACGGGCTTTGAGCCACCAAAACAAGAGAGAAAGCACAGCAGGCACTTCAGCAGCAAAAGGCAAGCTGACGCGGTGATGGAAAACACAGACCAGTTTGGATGCAGGGCCCGAGGCTCCTGCAATTCAGGAGCTGACGGGCAAAGGAAACCAAAGGGATAAATGGAAAAAGCAGCAAAAATGTGATCAGAAAGACATGAAGGGGCTCCCTCAATTAAAATTACACTAAGGTGTTGCTGATTTTTCCCTGCACCCCAGCTCAGACCTGCCTCGGAGAACTTAACCGCAGCCACGACCGAAACCCTGCCGCTCTCCTGCACTTTCCCTCTCTCATCTTCGGCGACGGGTCAGACCACAGCACACATTTCTGCACTCAAACACAATACGCTTTCAGGCACGGAGAAGGAAAACCGGTCAGGAATTCACAAACCTTCACTAATGACTTGTACATCACCCGTAATTCACTGAGCTGATAACGCTTCCCGGTCTCCCTGAGGTCTGAGCCTGAGTTTTAAAGGCAGCGACGTTTCCCCGAGCAGCAGCCCAAGATGCCTGCAGCTGTTTAAAACGGGACTGCTTAAAAAAATAAATAAATTCAATTTAAACAAACCCCACAAATCCTTCCGTCAGAATGGGCCAACACCAAAGATGGAGCAAGGCAGAACTACACGATCAGAACCCGTGTCTGCAGCGAACGTCTAATCAGGGGCTGCCTTTTCAAAGAAACGCTACTGGGTTTCTTTTTAAGCGGGATAGGAGAGACCTGAGGAAGTCTCAACCGCAGGATGGGGTTGGGAGTGCAAAAATGCCCCAGCAGCGTTGCCCGGACAGATGGAGAAGTCCCAGGCCCACAGAAGGCTCGGGATCTCCCGTGGTTTGGCTCAGGGTTACCCCTTTGAAGCCGATCTGTGCCAGAAGCGGCTGCGTGGGGAGATGTGCAACAGCGCTGGTGACTGCCAGCCAAATCCACTGCCGTTCCCATTGTCGCTTTTTTCCGACCCCTTTGATCCACTTTTTTTTTGTTAATTAATTTTATTTCTCTTTCCCCAAAGGACATTCGCTCCCATCACAAGCCCCACCGTCAGCAGTGTCACTTTTTAACCGAGGCTCTTTCGGGACCCTGATCCCTCTCATAGCCCAGTGTCTTCTCCCTGGGTGGGTGAAAAAGAAGTTTTTTTCCCTGCTCAAACCTTTGACAGAGAGGCAGAACAGAAAGCCAGAGCGAATATTAGCACATCAGCTTTTTGGGTCACCGTTAAAAAGGATCATGTGAAAGGAGGTCAGATAAATATTTAACATGGTTATTAATATCTGCTCCTAATTTCATTCCTCCTCCTCCCCCCTCCCCAGCTCCTCCCTTTACTCTTCATCTCTTCGTTTTACCCAGTTGATCCCTTTTAAGAAGGTCAGCCGGGATCATAGGACGGCGCTGGCTGGCAAAGAGGGGGCAGAAAGAGATAGTGGCAACCTTCCTCCTGGGGAGCACGGCCCGAACCAGGCTGCCGATGGATGCCGAGCCATCAACCATGCCCTTGGGTTTCTCCTCCCCGGCACACAGCGTCAGCCCCCGCGTCGATCCCTCCTTTAAACGTGGGATTTAGCGGTGCAAACACGCATTTCCAGGTGCGCGCACACACGCGCAAGGGCGAAGAGCTCGTGCAGAACTGCTGGCAGGTCCCCCGAAGCAAAGAGGGGGCACGTTATTCCAGCAAAAAGGGGGTATCTGCATGCCCCCGAAGGGCTCCGCAGCACCTACAACCCGCAGGAAAACAAAGCAGTGCCCCAAACCCACGAAGCATCGGTTCCCCCCGGGGCTGCCAGCTCTGTTTATGCACCACCAACCCACACTGGTGGGTTTTTCCTTGTTTTTCCGTCAGGAAAACTGCATCAGGTCCCACTTTCCTCCTTCCTGAGCCACCTCTGCCTGACCTGCTGCCGCTGGGACCCAGCAGCGCTGGCAGGCAGGTAACACCGACATACGCACCGCCTTAGCCAATTTGGGAACTTTGCAGCTGCATATCATGTTTGTGGGTTGTTTTTGTTTTTTTTTTTAAAAAAACCCACCTTATTTACAGATTTCACAACACACACCTGCAGGCTGTACTCCTCCGCACTTCACTTGCTGTCCTATACTGCCATCCTTCCATCATTTCTTAAAACGATATTCCTTCCGGGAGAAAAGAAAAGCACCTTGTCCAATTTTCCCCACACAAACGGCCCAAGCAAGTGTTTTGGGGTCCTTGGGCCACCACCCCTGCACCCCTTCCCTCCCTGGAAGAGGATGCCAACAGCTCCTCCGTACACCCAGAAACTCATTTCACCCCGCGTCCGCATCCCGCTTGCTGGCTGCCAGGCTGCCTCTGAAAATTTACGGCTCTGCCGAGCAGCAGGATGACTTAGGGCCAGGTCTGGTTAAAAATAAAAGGATCCTAACTTGAGCAGATGTAAGTCATCCTGCGCCACGTCAAACCCAGGCCAAACAATAGCTAGATAAATAATTTTAAAAGGGTGGAGAAAGAAACTCATGTCTCTTGTTTGGGTCTTACAGACAGAGCCTGCTCCGGAGAGAGGCACCCACGGGCAAAAAGGAAAAAGCCACCGCGCCGGGAGATGCGGGATCCCCCTCCATCTTCTGGCATCGAACGCCCACGGACGCATCTCGTGCCCGGAGATTTCAGTTCATCCTTTTGCTTTGCATTAGAGAGAAAGCCCAGGACATGCCGAGCGACCAAGCACAAGGGTCGAGGAGTCAAGTGTTTGAATATTAGGGCAGGCAATAACTACAGCTCCTGACGCGTCCCCATCCCAAAGCGGGCTTTGGCACAGGTCCTTATTGCTCGGGTGGCTCCAGGCCTTATTTATTTTACACTGCTCAAACCTGCTCTGAAGACAAAATTATTCACCTCCCCCTCAGCCCTTCTCTGGTGCTTCTCGTGACAGTGTTAAATGCTTCGCCAACATCCGCGCCTTCATCTTCGCATCCCTCCCTCGGTTTCAGTATTTTCCCCATTTTACAGCCGGGAGCAGAGCCCCAGGCCCCCGGCGGTTCAGTCTCCCCGAGTAACCTTTGCCAGCAGGAAAGGAGGAACGGAGGGGGGAAAAAAAAAGAGCACCAAACCCAATTGAGCATCCAGGGGGACAAGGATGACCTTCAGGCACGGATAAAGTAAACAGTTCAGACCCGCAGCATCTGAAGCGCGGGGCGGGATATTTACATACTTGTATTCAGGCATCTAAATTAAGAAACCCATCTCCCTCAGCAAAGATGCACGAGAGAGAGCTGCTGCTTCTGCAGGAGGTCACCCAAGGAGATGCCTGGCTGTGGGATGAGGAGAAGCCACCCTCGCCGCGTTGCAGGATGGCTCTGGGGGCCCAGGAGGAGGGGTGCTCTGCGGGAATGGCACCCCGAGGACCACACCGCTCCTCGGAGGTCCAGCCCCAGCAAAGGGTCGTCTCCTGGGCCAGCCCTTGGTTCTCCCAGCTTGATTACACCAGAGAAGCACAGCGGCTGCAGGCAGTACCCAACAGCCACGCATCAATGGTCTCATTTCTGAAACCAGCCCTTAAGATCTTATTTGCATCCTTTTCTTCCTCCAAACCATCCTTTTCTTCCTCCAGACCTCCCTTCCCTCTCCCTTTTTCAGTATACAAAAGGTCTGCTGCTAAGCAGGGGTTGCCATGATAACAAGACAACCCCTCGGCTGCTTCGGGTGGGGAAAAGCGCCCACGTACAATGTCATCCTCCTCTCCCAAAATAAATAAATAAGGGGAAGAAAAAAAAAAAAAAAAGATAGATGCTTAGTGTCACTCGAGAGGAGCGTGGAGCAGAAATTATGGCAATTTCCTGTAACTAGAATCAAATGCCCAACTTGCCGGCTCGCAGCAGGCACTGCCATTAATTCAAACACTTGTGCGAGAGCTGGGTTTCCATTAAAGGGGCCAATTTCGAGTCCATTTCCCTGATAAACAGACAGCAGCTAGGCTCCTAAATTGGGGCTTGATAGATTTGATTAGGGCAGAGCTTGCACAGGTTGTGATTTTGGCGAGGAAAACTGCCGCTTGATGCGCGAGCAAAAATTGCACTTGAAATCCTCCGGCAGGAGATGCCCCACACCCCGGCACCATCCCAATTACCCCCGGTGGATACCGCCCAGCGGCAACACGTTAGGGGAATTGGAGAGATTAGCCGCCGTAAAAAACCAAAAATGTTATTTAAACAAGGCATAACAAAGTCCAGCCATCTCCCGCGGGCTGCGGCGGGGATTGGCAGAGGTTTCTCCAGCCCCAGCAAGGGACAAGGAAGCTGTGAGGAGCTTTGCTATCTGGGATCTGGTTCCCGGGGTTTTCTCGCCGGTATTTCCAGCTGAAGGATCGATTCCTGCACAGCACGGGCATTTGCGGCTGGTCGCTCCTGGTGCGAAGGTGCAAAGCATCCAGGATGCTCGCGCAGGTCTGGCAGGCAGATGGACGGATGACTGCAAGCAGCAGCAGCACGGCGCTATCCTTCAGTCCCGGGTCTTCAGACTTGGAAAAAACCAAGCGCACGCGGAAAGCGGCATCCCTTTTGCTGCCCTTTCCCCACTTAAGTCAGCATCTCGCCAGCCCTGCCTGAAAACCAGGACCGCATTACAGCCCCGGGACACGGGTATTTGGGGACAGACGGCCCCTCCTCTGCTCCCCAGCCCAAGGCTGGCTTCACCACGCCACCCCTCTGGGAGAGGGCTGTAATCCCCTCCGAGACGGGGAGCAGGATCAGAACTCCCACTGCAAAGGATGAATATTCATTTCGGCATTAAGTCCCCTATCAGGACTTCCAGGCAGGTGGTATTAAGACCGGATCTCCAGAGAGTTTTGTTTTATTCTCGAGAAGCAGAGCGCTGACTTTGAGGCACAATAACTCACTTAAGGAAAGCTAATTCGCTCTGCCGGTGAATTTAAAGCGCGGCAGAAAGGCGACAGTAACATGACAGCCTGGCAACACCTCTCGCGTCTCTCCTCGCCCGTGCTCGGACGCTCGCAGGGTACGGCCGCAAACCCCCGACTCCCCGGGCTTGCTGCAAGCGGCCGCCTTCGGCACACGGCCTGTTTGAAGGCAGGTAGCGCAAGAAAAAAAGGAAATAACGCATATTGCGCTGGGGCTGGGTGCTGCGGTGGCATTTATCGAGGCACTTGGTCAACTCCCGGTCATTGTACGGGGCTGCGGGACAATCTGGAGGATGATGTGGGGCTGGTTCCCCCAGGGAAGAGCAGTTGGGGTTTGGAGGTGGGGGGTAAAGGGGGACAAAGCCTCTCCTGCTATTGCTCAGCAGCCGGGACACTGGAGCGAAAAACAAAAACCCTTTGCAGGCATGTGCCTGGCTCCCAAGTGCAAGTGCCTAATGAAAACATTTGCAATTACAATGATAATATTATGATTTTAAAAGGAATTAGATTCTGCTGATCTAAATATTAACTGCACGGCAAGCCGTGGCTACATGGACTTCTTAAAATAAGATTACACAGCTCCTTCCCGAGGATTTAAAGGCGCCCAGGGTGGGAGACGGAGCGATGCTGCAGTAACCTACACCAGCCCTCGCCCCCACATCTGCCGGTGCAATACGCTGCCTCAGTTTCCCCATTTTTACAAAAGGGGTGAAAAAGGCTGAAATGGAAGGTAGGTACCGAGAGTGTGGAATATTTTTCCTCTTTAGAAAAAAAAAAAAAAAAAAAAGAAATCATCACAGAAAGATGTTTCTCTCTTCCGAAATTGCACAGTATTAAACTGCTGAGCAGTTGTGACAGGTGCTATAACAGCAGCATTCATTATCGGTTTTGTTCTGTTTAATGCTCCCCACTCACGTGCTCCTCCCCAGAGCCTGGTTCACTCCTCCTCAGACATCGCACGGAGTTTGATGCCTCTTAACCCAGACACTGGGATCACGGCATCCCCAAGGACGCGGAGCCCAACGTCCCCTCCTGCCAGCCCCCGTCAGCCGGCACGTTGCTCCATCTTGCCTTCCAGACACCCGAAGCCACCTTCTCACTCCATAATCCACCTTCCTCAAGGGGTTTGGGGTGCTTCACCCCGTTTTTTAGCATCAACACCCCATTTTTTAGCATCAGCACCCCTTTGCATCCACCTGTCCCCCCTGTAGGGAACCAAACCGTCAATCAGCTGTACCCGTGAACCCTCTGCCGAGCTGCAAAGCCTCGCTCGTCTCCCCATCACGCATCTGCCTGCAACCCACCTGATGGAAGATCATCCACCCAGCTGCCTTAGCAGATATTTTTTTTTTCTTGGGGGGGGGGAAGTAAGTGGTTTGTCCACCTCTATCCTCGAGGTTTTAATAAAATAACAGCTAAAGCTCCTCTGGACTGCACGGAAATGTCAGAGAAGTTAAGCTATTTCCCATATATCTCTCGAAGAGCGCCGATCTCCTTGCCAGCGGGCTGGCGTTCCCCATTTGCATGGATGAAGGCAGGCATAAAACACTACCTACTTCAGCCTGCGCGCGGATATAAATGAGCACAAGGTCTGCCGACGCTCCCTGCATTCAAGTACCTGGTTGCTGAAGATCACGGCCTCTATTTATCAACAGATATGAAGCTTTTCCTGCTCAAGACACTGCCTCCCCACGCCAGGCAACTCGGGGGTGATTGAAAAGCAGCTCAGTCTCTGTCGGGGAGGAGGTTAATTATAGCTCCATCATCATACCACGGACACGTTGCAGCCGGGGTCTGATGAGAAACCTCTTCCCTTCCCTTTGGACTGTAAAGATGAACATATTTAATCCCTCCTGTGCTATTCGCAGAGCCCTGTGAGCCCGAGAAGATTCATGGTTGGTTTCTTACAGTGCTGCTCTTCCTGCTAACGATGCCCTTCCCGCTAATATATGCCGGATGGGATTCGCATTAGTCAGAAAGGGGCACCATAAAATGGCATACGGAAGAGTAGAGGAGCCTGCGGGCAATAAAACACCCGGGAGAAGCGCTGCCACCCAAGAAGCCAGCCTTGGTCCCCAAAAGCAGGCTCTGTCCTCTGTGCCCAGCCACCCCACCGCCAGCAGAAACTCTCTTACGCTTGATATATCGGGAGTTTTACATCCCCTGCTCCGCGAGGACTTGTCAGTGCTCCGGACCTAAGAGGCTGCAGCAGGTACCGGATGATGATACAGCTGGAAAGTCCAAACATCACCGGGCGGGGGGTGTCATGGGGGTCCTTGTCTCCCTCCCTCCCTGCCCAGCCTTCCTTGAGCAAAAGGAGAAATAAACGCATCGTTTTCCTGCTTCTAAATACGTATCACAAGCCAAGAGGGCGGGGGGAAAGCCAACAGGAAAGCACAGAGGGTTGCAGCGCGCACAGCCAGCTCGGATGCTGAAGGCGTAGGTGTGACACCAGTGTCCCCGGCACGGCGGGAACAGGCCAGAAAGCTGCGATAGTAAGAGATTCCCTTTCTCTGGTCAGAGGGTAACAGCAAGAAAGCCAACATGCCCCCCTCCTCCTCCTCCAAAAAAAAAAAATAATAAAAGAGCAAGAGGAATGAAGAGCAACCTTTTAAAAGGTGCGTCGTTTTTTTCTGATTTTTAAATGGCATCATATCAAAACATCCCATAAAAAATGAATCTGAGTGTGTTCTGTAAATTATAGATTAGCCAGAAGCAATCCTTCACTAAAAAGATTGGTGCCAAGTTGCAATTCCAGCAGCGTTTCAGCGGAGCACGCTGGGCAGGAGGTCACAGCAGTCATAACAGTATGTTCTCGCTGTATTATTATTATTCTGATGCAGAAATAATACCAGCGCAATACATAAGGCCGGTGCGTGGGGAAAGAGAAGGTGGGCGGTGGGGGACGGAAAGGAGCAAGGCTGGGGCTAAAATTGTCTTTATTCCCTTTATCTTGCCCTGACTAACTGAAGGTACGTGTTGTACACAGCTTGGGTGGAAAAAAAATCACTCCTCTTCCCTCTCCCCGCTTGGGTCCGTCTCTGAATAATCTGAGATATTCTTGTAAAATCAAGGTCTTGTGACCACGTGGGAGTGAAACTATTGCTCTGAACACATAGTCTCGGGCATGAAGCCGAGCAAACGGCTGTAACTCTGGGTCGCTCGCGATCCCGGGCACGGGGTATCTGCTGCTACACCCAGGTGGAGCGTCACCTACGCGATTCTCTGCATCTGGGGGTTTATTTCGCTGTCCTCTGCAGGGAGCGGAGCAGGGCAGACTGAAGAGGTTAATATTAAAGGCACCTCATGCCAAAATGGACCCTGAGAAAGCTGTATTTGGGGTTCCTGTGAATTTCCAGGGGGCTTTTATTTCTCCTCCTTTGTTTGGCAATTCTTTTCCAACACCGGGAGCAAGATTGGCCAATTATCATAATTGGGTCACCCCTAAAGATTGTGATAGACACCCAGGGCAACCTACCAGAGAGAATCTGACTTATGGCTCATTATTAGCTTGAGCTTGACAGGTTATTTCAGTAACAGGCAGAAAAGCCATCAGAGCAAAGGCACCGGGGAGAACCCGGGGGGCCGCGCAGCCCGCTAGACTGGAGAGCTGCTTCAGCCGCC
>JMFS01034336.1:0-24329 GCA_000699545.1 Podiceps cristatus
TTCTCTCAGATTCTCCTCCCCACCCCACTGGAGAATGGGGGAGTGAGTAAGTGGCTGTGTGGTATTCGGTTACCAGCTGGAGTTAAACTGCAAGAAGTAATTAACTCATAAAAACAAGGAGGCTCTTGCATTATTTCACAAGAAACTACGGCAGCACTCATGCTCATAGGTTGCCATTACATATAGAACACACTGGAAATTTGATTTCCCCTTGCTAGTGCTAATCTAAGCACCAGCATCAGCAAGTGCTGAAATCAGTTGACTGGGACAGACCTTCCTCTCATTCAGTGTAAGCCAGGGAATCTCAGAAAGGTGGCAAGAATTACATGAACGCTCATCTGGAGTGAGGAACAACTGGACTCTGGGGTGCTTTCTGTGCCGGATCATTGCTATAAAAATACATTATTGTGTTATGCCCTTCTCTTCATTTACATGAATTCAGAACTACATTCCATATAGAATTCAAATACACAAAACTGTTCTGTTCAATGTCATTTTGCCTCTGTAAGTGGAACAGCAGCAGCAATACCTACGTTTTTCAAGGTACTGAAACTAGCACCTATAACATCACCTGAAAATCTAGAGGCAAACTTGATTTTAGACTGTAAAACAGGGCTAGTCAAAGTCATGAGAGAAATAGATCATCACAAAATATGTCCAAAATCATAAATCAAACCAATTTCCTCTTCTTTTCCCACATCTTCATACACAGTCACAGCATCATAAGAGCAGTCTTCACTCTCTTCTACTTCAAAAGACTGGTATGTAAGCTTTAAATAAAAAAATGAAAAAGTGAACCTTGTTCTTAAATTCACTAAGAAAAATTCAAAGACCTATAATAGCGTCTTTAGTATTCTCAATGATTCCTTTAGGGTTTCTGTGACATTTGGATCTCTCACATGTGATACACAGCATATTACATTTGCTAGAAGAACATGGCATGATAAAATTGAAATGAGGAAATTCTATTTTACTAAAACCCAAAGGAGAAATAAAAACCTATCTGGCTTTTGGGATGGAAAGTGATTTCTCTTAACTGCATCTAGCAGCATTACTCAACCTTACGCCACTTGATCTTGCTTGTCCTTAGCTGCATAATTTCTGGTTAACTACATGGTGCCCGCTTCCATTCGGTAGATGCAAGAAGGGCTCATATTATACCTTGATTACATGGTCCTCTGGTGCACAAATAATCCATTGACAGTCTGCCATGTTGCTGTAGCGCTCTGGATAGTGCATACTTTGTAATACTCCTTCTTCAAAAAGGACAGCTAAGGACTCACAGCCAGAATCTGGAAATCCAGGAAAACAAAAATGGAGTCACTGTGATTTCCTATTAAATCATTCACAAAAAAAAAAAAAAAAAAAATCCAGAAGAACTCTTGTGATGCATTCACACAGCTGAGAAAGAGAACAGGACAAGAGCAGCAAGCCTAATCCTTCAGCATAGAAACTTTTTAATCAGTTCAGGCAGAAAAGCAATTCAACCCACGACTATAGCATTCATTCCCCATTGGCTCCAGGCAGTGCACTGCGTGGGGTGACAGAAGAGCAGGACACAGGCATGTCAGAAGAACATTTGGAACTTTGTTTGGAGAGGAAAGTGGAGACATAAAACACAACCACCAGAGGACATGACTTCCTGACGGGCTATGCAGCGGCAAGGCCCTTCAGAGGGGATCCCTCCCTACACTCTGCCCTTACACCCCACAAAGGAAAGAAACCAGTTGGAATAGCTGCTGAAACAGGAACAACAGGTGTTTGTCTGTAACCGGATCGTCCAGACCCAGCAGGCAGCCCTTGGGCCTTCTCCCTAGTGATGGTGAACTGCCCTGCGAAGCAAAACAGAAAGCAATTCTCCACTACATACATCTTAGCATTAGCTGCCTCCCTCAGGGCTCCTCCAGGAAAGCACACTTGGGACAAGCAAAGCAGCTTTCATCTGGAAATTCTGCTCATTTGACTAATATTATTAAGTTTTAAAACATTCTGGAAGTAGTTAAAGAAATGAGGTCATGTATAAAGTGGATGAAGAAAAGGCAAAATCAAAGGAAGGCTTCTCTCAAGAGGATCTATCATATCTCCTCCTGGCATCCCGGTTTCTCCGCAATGTCACAGGGCAGCCTAAGCACACTTGCCTTGGTCATATCATCCACACAGAAAAATCATAGGAGCTTCCTCTGATTCATTTTCTCCTCAAAATTTTTTTCAAGCCACCACCCAAGAGTGCAGACAGGTATATTACTAGAGTTAGGCTTACCAGAAAGAACATATGGTGTAAGAGCTTTGTAGGTCATAGAAAAACCAGTTCCATAATCCTTGTTGTCAGAAACAAATTTCAGCTTTATACTATTAGAGCCAATCAAAATAGGTGATGGAAGATCTCCTCCACAGAATTTTCCTGAAACATAATATTAGAGAATAATCACCAATTAAAGCCTTCAGTCACTTGAGAATACTTGCACGTACCATTTTAAGTACTTGACTATACAAATTTAAAGATGAAAAGAAAATTGCCTCTCCATTTCTTTATATTCTCTATTAATCCCTTAGCCCAAAGAAAAGATGCACACTATTAAAAATTGAGAACACAGTTGACACAGTTCCCTACCAGGCATTTTCTATTCTTTTCCCCTCCCACCCTTTGTCTTTTATTTTAGACCATATGCCATAATGTATTCATCATGAAAATGTAAATAAATCATACTCAACTGCAATGTCCTCATTGGGTGTACTCACCATTAGAATGAAAGAGTACACTGACAGATCATTTCAAAGAATAAAAGGACAGCAACTCACCAACAAGTCTGTCATCTTTCGAATAGACTGATAAAGAATCATAGTCACAAAATGTTTCTGGCTCTATATCAAAGTGGGAAAAACGAAGCAATATATAGTTCCCTTCTGGTACAAAGAGAGTCCATATACACAGTCTGGAACAACAAATTAGTTCCTGTTCACAAAACTGCAACAGACACACAACTATATGGGTATGGGGAAGAGTTTCTGCGGAAAGACTGTGTTTTGTCTACTTACTGGTGGTTTTGATAGAACTGTTGGGGACTTCCAGGAAAATGTAATTCTCCTTCACCATCAGGGAGTTTGCCATCCCGAATGCTACAAAACGCTGCATTGTAGAGTTAAAACAAAATAGAAGGAACTGAGTTTGATGCACATGCAATCATCTGTTCCACAAAGCAGCCCAAACATCTAGAGAATATTGTGAGACTCAAGACTGCTCAGCTGTACCTTGTTTCTGCTGGCAGAGCGATGCTGGGTCTTCTGTCTTTTATTTGGAACTATGGTAAACCAGTTTTAAAACACAATTTGGGAGCAAAACAAAGCACTGCCAACAGACTATCATATTTTATTGTAAAAATGGTAGTGCTTGTTTTTGACCTTAAATAAACTATTTGTTAAATGAGGATTTCAGTATAAATATTTTCCAGGGAGGACAAATGCATGCCTCAGGACATAAAAGTGTTCACTACAGCCCATTTGTAGTAATGGCCTTAGCTGTGTTACAGCAGGAGACTTTACAACGGCACAGTATGTTATTAAAGACACTATAATAGAAGAAGCAGAAGCTTTCCCCTCCAGATAAGTGTTGCTAAAATCACAATTACTTACAAAAATTATCTCCTCTTGCCTTCCCTTCTCCTTGCAAGGTAAGCCAGTGAGACATTTATTAACAACAATGTATATGAAAACAAATTTATGGAGTCAAGTACTTACAAGATTATTTTACCCGAAGCATCCTAGGAAGACCAGTAAAGAATTTCGAAAGGACACAAGCGGCACTCAAGTACTGAATTCTCACTAGCCACAGCAAGTCTGTACAAACTGACTGTGTGCCCAAGCTCGTTTATCATCTGAGAAATCTCACTCTAGATTACTAAAATTAAAATTTTAAGATCTAGTTCACAAGATTTGTTTCTAGTATCTTTATGTGAACTTGTACCTAGATGAACAGAGTGTCCAACAAGACAACAAACATGGCAGAATCAAAGTAAGATTTCAATTTTAAAACATGTTACAGTCAAGGCTGGATTTTAGGTGGGGTGGGTGGTGTGTATTTTATTCATAGAAACAGACATCACACAGGTAGATAGAGTCATTGTAGACTGCACAAAAGTACTCATTTACCTCGTACTTTCTATTTGGAATCTATATTTTTATACAAAATCAACTTCACTAACTAGATTTCATGCATTGCTTGAGGTTCTACATTTTTCCCATTAATTTTATTTGTATTTCAATAAAAATATGGCTTTGTACATGTAGCTGTCTTAAGGAAAATTCCTTTTTGAAGTCACCAATACATAAGTACAACCCTATGTAATTTTTTTACAGAACCAGGAGAGAAAAAAAAAATAAAGTATACATTTAAAAGTGTTTTGATGAGTCAAGCTTTTTCACATTTCTTCCTTCATAGATTATATATCAGACTATTTTGGGGGTCTTTTTGTGCTCTAACACAGACAGAAGATACTGAAAAAATACTGTACTCACCTGTGGAGCTTTTCATTTTCAGATCTAATAAAGGAAGGATAGGGAAGGGGGTGGAAAAAAATTACTGTAGTTTCATATTTACAATATAGGCTTTATTTTTATCTATGTGAAACGGTAATTTTATACAGCTAGCACTGAGGCAAATTCAAAAGCTTCTTCGGGACATAATGCCTACAATAAACTAGGCTTAGAATTAAACCAAAATTGCAAGTTCAGACATGCTGACTTTGAATAAACAATTCTGGAGTAGCCAGTTCTAGAGTTAATCACACATTGGTAGGCCACTGCTCAGTCTGAGCAGCACAGGACTCTCTCTGTACTTGTTGAGTAAATACTGTGCAGTTCAGGTAAGGGTAGCAGAATCCAACTGCTAGCATCACATCAGGGAGACAAAGGCATTAAGCCTGACAGTTAAGATCTTTTGCACCAGTGTGACAGTACAAAAAAGCAAGAAAGCAAAACCTAGTGCAATGCAACTGAGAATTGTATTTTCACTTTACCTATCAAATTGCTTTTTCTGTTCACTGGAGCCAACACACTTTAATTACCACAATAGCTAATCATATTAGTTTTTTCCTAACAATAAAATGGGCCAACTAGTAAATTTTTAATAAGACTCTTTTTTTTTAATTATTATTATTAATTAAAAACCCAAAATATTTTTCAGGACCTAAACCCTTTTCATTTTTCTCTGACATTATGAGGGTTTCTTTTTTCAATCACCAGTTGAAGCTGGTTTCTAATGGGAAAGTTTTAATTTTTTTTGTCTTGCAATTTTCTTATTGACTAGAAAAGCCTCTTAAACAGCCCTCTTCAGGTTTTCAATTATCTGTATAAATTTTAACACAAACTCCAGTACCTTCCAACAAAAATAGCCCAACAAATATAGAAGCAAATAGTGTTTCTTAGTGCTCTGAGTGAAGTTCACCCCTGGACAGACTGTCATTTATATGTCCAGCTCCATGACTTTGGAAGTGATGGTAATTTTCATGCTGTTCCACTGCACAAAGGGCATATATAGCCTTTTGGGCAGAGTAAGCAAAACCACTTCTGAGACCATGACTTCCGCATGTAGTCAAATGTCTGATCCAGCACGTTTTAGCTGAGCAAAACAACAAGTGACTTCGAAGAGATGTGTACAGAATTTCATACACTTTCAACTGGTGAATTTCCACTTAAAAACAAAAATTCCAGGCTAACTGGCTAGCTAGATAAAAGGACCATTCTTAAAGTTAAAAAAGGAAAAAGTCTATATACACACACACATATAGTCCAAGCAGGAGGCAAAGTGGAAGAGAAGCAAACATTTACAATGCTCTCAATTTGGTTTTGGCGACTAACAGTCAATACCATATACTTAAAGGCATTGTGAAATGCTGTAGAGCTTCACCAGCAAAAATGAGAAAAATATAAGTGTTATATCTTGAAAAAGATAAAGGTTTTCAAAAGTGAGAGACACATTACTGTGAAGACTTAATACCAGCACTCATGTTCTCTTGAATCCAGGAAAGCACCGCACTGAGGTCTGTGAATATCCCTGGAGATCCTCTGTCATAATGTTTCTTCTTGTCATTACTTATCCAGCCACGGGCACACCCCATCCCCCAGGAGATGACACCAGCAAGAGTCCAGGCGCCATGCTTCCGTCGGCACAGAAGTGGGCCTCCTGAGTCTCCCTGTAAAAAACAAGTAAAAGGCCACAACCCAGAGCTTACAAAAGTGCGTGCATACCACTGAGCAAGCCTTGAAGAGTTTATCGAGTTCTCTTTTGTGCCATGCTAACAAACCTGCAAAGTAGGGGACGGTAATTTAAAAAAAAAAAGTGAAGACAGACACCTTTTTTATTGTGTTTAGTCAGGATCATCAAGAAGGGTAGAGACAGACTAATTCCCTCATAGGTGTTAAGTTTTAGTATGTAAAAAGGAGTAAGGAGATATTTTTTTTTAACCCCCATGACAAGGAACACTCACTTAATCTTCATCATACTTCCTTTCCCTCCTGTAATCCAAGGCAATACTTTCTACTTTCCTCTGTAGGATCTTAGTAACATTAACTAATTAATTTATCAAGTGTTCTGAAGGTAGAAAGCCCTAAGCGTTATGGCACAGGGATACATTGCAAAATTGCTCTGAGGAACCTGTCATACAACTCATACAATAATTAAAATGGAATCATGCGAGTAAGTGCATTGCCCCATACAGAACCTTTACAAGAATTCACAGATCAAAATAAATACACTCCAAATACTGCATTTTACAGGGTATTTATTCACTTAGGCAGCAGAGCCTTGAGCCTCTGAGAAACACTTGCAGTAGACAAGGCCCTGTGCTCAGCTGACCTGGCAGGCATCTTTTCCTCCGTCTGGAAACCCAGCACACATTATAGTGTCACCTTGGATGGGTTTTTTTAAAGTTGATAATGCTCTTGAACACTCCTTAGTGTTTAGGATTGGTAGATTGACTTCATACAAGACCTGAGGGAGTACTCCATCTGAAATACAAAGAAAGAAAAAGATGGTTCATAAGAAATGCTGAAAGGTGAACTTAATGTCACTAGTAATATTTAAAAAAAATTAAATTAAAAAGTTGTAAAACTGCTCCAAGCCATTTTATGGTTACATAAACATCTAGTTTTGTCTACATAAGCAGTTTTACTTGAATAAATTTCACAATGTTTCAAAACTGAAATACAGGTCTATAAGTTGTAGTTGCCCATTTTGAGATAATTCACAGGTAGGCATAGAAGCTAGCAAAGATCCCATTTTGAGATTACAATTCTTATGACCAGTTGACTTTTTTTTTTCTGGTCTGTCTATGACCTATGCAATCAAGCTCTTAGCTTCAGAAATAAGACACTGAAAAACCTGAATGTCAAAGAACAATTTGAGTGGCTTACTCTCATTTAAACGTCCCCAACCACAAGCAGTGCAGATATATCCTGCTTCAAACTTCTCACCTGGATCAGGAAGACATGCTGGCAAAACTGAGGGACCTGCGACACATGGACATGAATTTTATCAATAAGTATTTGAAAGAACAATATCAAAAAGCTTCCTTTCTCAATTAGGTTTTTCAAACTAAAAACTGTTGTTATTTTTGTGGCATCTGGAATTTGACAATTTATCTCTGCCTCCACTTTGTAGTGTTTTGGGAAAAAAAAAAAAAAAAAAAAAAGCCATGAACACCACAAGCTTCAGCCCAGGCCTTTCCATTCAGCTTAAACTTAGCTGCTACCATGAGCCAAACTTCCATTAGAAAAAGTAGTCGCTCACCTTCGTGGTGGCAAAGAAAGAGCAACCTAGTGACGTGAGATGGAGCCTTTGGAAGGGCAAAGTGCCGGGTGGGCTCTCCTATGCACCTCAATACTATGTACGACTGACGTGAAGTAGCCTTCCAGAAAACCTGACCGTAGGACAAAGTTAGCGTACAGCTGAGAAACGGCTGGCTCAGAGGCCGGGAGACAGCTGTCCTCCCCTCCCCGCCCCGAGCGCTCTGTCACTGCCAAAGATAATCCCCTGCTCCTTTCTGCAGTCTGTAGGAAGGGAAAAGAGGACAAGTAGCAGAGCGGGTCTGAGTAAGGTACAGACAGGGCGGCGGTACGCTCTGAGCTCTGGTGTGCCTTTGACTAGCCTTACTGCTCACCACAGGCAGAAATCTCCACCTACGCCTTAGATCAAAAATAAAACCACCTGTTTGGTTAAATTTTAAGCTCCTGCATACAAAGAACAATACCTTTTTCTTCAAGGGAGTATTAAGTCTGAAGAAGACCATTTAACTGATACATTTTTCCAACTTATCTCTGGTATTTTAAATACTTCAGTTGCATAATACTCTGGAGATTTTTAGTGGTATAATCTGACAGCTGGGAAATGGCTTTAAACCGAGTTTCAAGACTTTGCTATAGCATTTGGGAGAAATGAAGGCCTTACCTTCCCCACTGAAAAATACAGATAGATATATAGAGAGGCATCTATGGCCTTACTGAAGTTGAAGGCTCCGTCCAACTTCAAAAGGGCAATGTCATAGTTCATCGGCCTTCTGGGGTCAAAGTTTGGATGCTTAATGACATATTTAACAGGGAGTGTCTGCTCGCCATTCTCCCTGATCCTCAAATCATGCTCTCCTGCAGTGACATTCAAGTACTGGAGTAGGTTCCTGTAGAACAGAAAAATAGAAGTTGAGCTACAGAATCTCCAAAATGAAAGGAAAAAATACAGATTTTTTTTGAAACAGAAAAGTTATTACTACTGATACCTTTCATCTTCAGATTTACGCTTTATTTGTACAGTCAGCAAAACCTGAGCATGCCCCGCAGTAGAAATTAGAAGATGAAAAGGACTGAGAAGAAAATTCATTTAGCTACACTCCTGCCTGTGGTTTGGTGGTCCACTGAGGAACCAGGTCCTCTTACTGTGTTTAAAAATGTTCAGTCACGCTGCTTTTTGAAGGAGGAGGGAAGATTTGGACATAAGAAAGTACAGAAAAAACAAGACCACTTCTTTAGCATTCTCAGTTTATACCTTAAAAACATAGTGAATCCTGCTTTAGGGCTCTTAGTACCAGATCACATGTGCAGCAAGGAAACACAAAAGCAATTGTTATAAACTTTTTATTCTGCTTCAAATTTATTCACCAGACTTGAAGACTTACTTTTGTGTCAGGAGGCTTTATGTTGATTTAGGTATTGCCTGTCCTTCTGTATGAACTCTGCAGTTACTGGCTAATTTGACCAAGATGTGATCACATACAATGCCAGATACAGATCAAATTTATAATGCCAGGTAATCCATTAGTACAAAGATTCAGTATTGACTATAAGGGAATTAGAATCTCAGTGAAGCCACCACAGAATCAGGACTAAATTCTTCTGTATAACATTCACAGACTTTTTTTTTTTAGCACTAAGGCTGAAAATCTTCAGCATGCAAGAGGTCAGTACTATATATGCGTTCACCATTTTTAATTGCATATACTCTGCCAGTTACTACCTCTGGGAAAAAAAAAAAATGAAGGCACCTGATAATTATAGTCAGGTACAGATTTTTACTTACACTTCCAAAATCAGTCTCCATTAATCCCTGTAAGTTTATTTTATTCTTAATTATTTTTGAGATGTTCAAAGGTTTAGTTTTTTCTTCCTTTTTGTTAAAACACAAAAAAACATTGGTCACAAATGAAAGGGTAGCGCCTGTAAGTAATCACCATAAAAAGATGCTACAGCACAGGCACAATTTTACAATCAGTGTTTTTCTGCACCTGCAGCCTGCTCCTGAATATCACATCCATACCTGTCTAAGATGCAGTGAGCTGCCGTGACCACCCACTGAGCAGAAACAATGGTGCCTCCACAGAAATGCTTTTGCCTTCGTTTCAAAGAAACCTGCACCATATAAAGAAGGCATGTCAAAGAAAATGTTTTTATCTGCTGTGATTGCATTTGAGGAAGAAAGGAGAGAGTGCATGCAGGTACTCTCTGAAGAGTCACATAGCTAAAGTACGTGCTGTATTTCAAGCAAACACACTTCCATGGCATTCTTCTGGTCCTTGAATCTGAGATCCTTAACCTTGCTATTCCCCTCCCCCCAGCTGTGACGTGGTACCCGAATAAAAGCAGCATATATGTAATAAATGCCAAGTCACTGAGGTACTTGTCGTGCTATGACTAGTTAGTTGAGAATTTTTCCTCCAGAGGTCACTGGCAGCACTGCAAATCCACGATGCCTGACAACAGTCAGGGGCCGGGGGTGGTGTCCTTCAGTGTCCTCCTATTTTTCAGCAGTTTTACCCATGCCTCTTTAACAATAGACTAACCTACAGATGTTCTTTCAGTAAGAATGATATACAAAATAATAAATGACAAGCAAAGGTTTATCAGGGAGCAGGACAGGTTCTGCGTCCCCTCCACCTGCTTCACTGTTTTTCATAAAAGCAGGGTGGAGCTCAAGATTACACCAAAAGTGTCAGTAAGCACAAAATATAACCATTTTCTTCTTTTGTCATTTCTATGACAAGTCAGGACTTTGTTCTTAAGATAAAACCACATTTGCTTATGCAAACCTGCCATGGATGTGAGCCTTGTTTCACCTGGTTTCCCCCAACAATCCGAGTGAAAAGGTTAAGGTAACTCCATGGTTTTGTCTCTTGAACTTTCTGCCCACACTTAGGATCTGAGGAGTAAAAGGGGGAAAAGAAGGAAGGATTTAGCCTGGATTTAAGTTTTTCTACTATCTAGTAACGTAGAACTGGAAGGCATGGCCTGGCAGAGATCAGTACAGTCTCTCTGCCATGACAGGAACCACATTTTATAGTTCCTATACACAAACGGCCCAGACTAAGGTTAAATTGGGCTAAGAAAAAGGCAATATACTTTACTGCATAGAAGTTCTCCAAATGAGCACCTTTTGGTTCAATTATATCACAAATATTAAATAAATATTGCCTGCCATGAGCAAATATGTGTATGTGTATATATATATCTATATATACCTATATATAAATGTTCTCATTAGGTCCATGCTGTCCTGGTTTTGACTGGGATGGAGCTAATTTTCTTCCCAGTAGCTACTGTGTTTTGGATTTAGTATGTGAAAAATGTTGATAATACACTGATGTTATTAAGTGAAGCTGATAATATTAATGTATTTGTAAAGGAGAATATTGATAGAAACAAATATTTGTGGTGATAACTACTGATTTGGTAGTATTTTAAGACAGACAGAAGCAAAGCAACCAATTCTGCCAAGTAGCACAATGTAAAAGGAATTCTTTGCAGTGCACTTCCCAAAGCCAACAGTGGCCACAACTGTGTTTTCCTTAAAGCTGTACAAAAATGCATTGAAGCCAAACACATCTCAAACATTTTACTACAAATTCTGTTAAACACTATGTTGGGAAAAAATTAGCATCCCTGAACTCGGAACATTTTGTTGTTGTTCTAGCAGACAGGCGGCTGTATTAAAAGCATGGAGGACCAATACTCGCATACACTGTCTGGAAAATGTGGAGTCCTCCAAACTGTAAAAATGCAGCTTACTGCACCTATAAAAAGGGGTTTGCAATCATCCTCAGGATTAGCACAGCTGATGCAAGTGATTACAGTGTTGCAATAATGCTGACACAACACCAGCTTTTAAATAAAAAAGGCTTTACATAGAAATGATCCAGTTTGTTTATCTGTTTTTTTCATTCTTTCCTAATTCTCACTGCACCCGCCTTTATCCCATGTGCAAAGATACAGTGAGGAAGAGAGAAAGAGGAAAAAGAGAGAAAGTTTTAAAAAATAGGATTGAGGTTTTACCAAAAGGAATTTGGTACTAGGGAAATGGGCAAAAATAAATAAATAAAATTTAAAAATCAGATTCATAAACTAAAACTTCCCTTTTTTCGTTCAGCATTGAATAAGTCAATGTGCAAGATTAGTTTAAAAGTTACAAGTTAATATTCATACTAATTCCAAAATTAGATTATCTATACTTTGACAAACTCTAAAATCTTCTGCTCCATAGCATTTGTAAGCCCAAGAGATTCCTGACTGCTTTACAGACTGCTTCAGGACCAATGTCGATCACTGGTCGGATGAGAGATTTCTATGTAAACTGAATCACATCCATCTCTGTGGCAGGACGCTGAAGCAAGAGAATAGCACTCTACAGAATATGATGTTCTGGACTGCAACTTATGATGATGATTTAGATACCACACTTGTTTTGACAGCCAAAAGAGAGTGCTTACAATGAATACAAGTGATTTGCAGAATTTAGGAAATGAAGCTGTAAATTTCCCTTTTTTTACTACTACAAATTTAAAATGGAAGAAAAACGGTTATGCAAACAGCCAAGATCTGATTTCCATTCCAGTTTGCTATAAATCAGTAAATCTTCATGAAGGAAACAGGAACAATTGCAATCAATAATTGTTCAAAAAAAAAAGAATACTCTGGGTTTTAAGATGTAAGATAAAGGAAGACAGGACTCACTATGTTTTGTCTGCAGCCCATGGGTAACATGCTAAACCAAGACTTTCATTAACTTGCTGCAAATCTGAGAGTATTTACTTAATTAATCATAAATCATATTTATTCAATGTTAACCACTCTGAATCATCAAGGAATCAGACAAAAGTTTCATAAGAATTACTCATTAAAAGATAACTCCCAGTTACAGACTTGGATTAGAACAAAAGCAAAGAATGAAAACTAGGTCTATGAGCTCGTAGGGTCAAAAACTTAAGGGGTGAAACTAGTGCAGCTTCCTTATTTCAGCACCGACCCCCATGCTTGTCACTGCCTAAGAACAAAACCGTTAGTACTTAGCAAACTGTTAAAGCTAGATGTGAAATTTTCATCCTACCTTTCTGAAGAGTGGACGGCACAGCACGAAACTCTGTAATACCAACTATCCCCGCCAGCAGTAACTGCAGCTTACTGGGAGCAATGCGCATCTTGGGGTGCTAAATGACTGAGCGAAAATAAGGAGAGTTTTTATAGGGAAAAAGAAGCCCAAATACTATACTGCAGAAGAACAGCAAGTAATTGAAGTAGAAGTTACTCATTAATCCAGCCATAAAGCATTTACCCGCACAAGTAAGTTTTCCAAATTTAACGGAGCATGATTCTTTTATACAGTTACTGAAGTCTTTGCTGTAAAATACTAGCTAAAATCCTCCCTAAAACTGTTTTTTTTTGTTTTGTTTGTGTTTTTTTGGTTTTTGGAGGGTTTTTTTAGGCAAAATGACAAAATGAAGTTACAGTTACATGCTTTGCTAGCAACGCTTACCCAGACGGATCTACACATTGAAGCAGACCACACACGAAGAGAATGTCAACTGCTATTGGCCTTTACAACTTCTA
Source organism: Podiceps cristatus (assembly GCA_000699545.1). Taxonomy (NCBI): domain Eukaryota; kingdom Metazoa; phylum Chordata; class Aves; order Podicipediformes; family Podicipedidae; genus Podiceps; species Podiceps cristatus. Next base: position 13,360 of record JMFS01034336.1, read on the forward strand.
CAGATCTTGAAAAAGCAGTGCTTTGTATTTCCTGAATGCTTTGTATTTAACCAGTTTCACAGACCTGAGAAACATACCAGCATTTATCATTTTGTTGGCAGCATGCTCAGTGCTGTACAAAACAAAGATAGCTCCCTGCACCAGAGTGCCATTTTTTCAAAAGAGCAGTGCTTACATCCCATTTTTGAAAGGCAACTAAGGAGGACAGGGCTCAGCTTTTAAAAAAATATTTCAGTATTGCTACAATCAGCAGTGCCTGTTCCGAGTCATTTTGATGGCTAGGCTCCACTTTTAATAGCAATTTAAGTGCAAGTCTCTTCGAAGGCTATTCAAACCCTAAATAAGGGACACATCAGCAGCTAAATCTAGAGATTTCACAAAACAGAAAGCATAAGTTAAATTACCCCATGAATTCACCACTTAAAACATTTGACTCATCAGTTTTAGCTGATATTTTCCTGACTTGGAAATTAATGAACAAAGCGGTAAATACAATTAAAATGTTGCCTGAACTATCTTGAATTTATATAAACTATATAAGCAGCAAGCAAGACATTGAAGACATTAAGAGAAGGGACAGATTTATTCTGGATGACAGAAGTCACAAGTCTCATTTATACCAGAAAGGGCAAGGAATATTTATACCTGAGAACAAAGAAATATTTACACAAGACAGGAAAACATTGTTTGTTTTCTTGGCTTAAATGTTTTTTGTTATAAATATATAGAACCTAAGACTGCAGTTTTCCTAATCATCCTGTGGAGATCCCTAATACTGCAATTTCTGAAACCTGCATCACCAATATCATCCCAGCTCTAATCAAAAACTTTGAAGGCTGCTTGCCTTCATTAATTCCTTTGTATTTTGCAGAGACAAAACAAAACCTCCAAACCTCCCAAAATCAGCTCCACGTACAGTAGATCTCTCTGATCACCCACCACAATGACATCCTTTGGAATGATGCCATCCAACAGGATGATATAAAAACAAGAATAAACAATCTGTGCAGTTACAAGTGACGCTGCACAAACTACATCTGTCACATTACTGATGAGAAATAGAAACATCCGTCCCACCAGCAAATGAAGAAACAATCAGCTCATTTCAAATTTATGACAGAGGCAACACTTACTGTGCAGCAGCCAAAGAGGTCAGAAAGAAAAAGCATATAAGGGCACGTTCTGTACTACCTGCTTCTTGTCTGGGATGGCAAAACAGAAGCGCAGGCTTTCTTGTACTACTATTCTTTGTTCTCCTCTTTTGCTGCCTATTTCTCCCAAAGCTGTTATCTTTATCCCATGTGCAGGCAGAGGCACTTTACCTACTTCCCTCACTGGGTAGCTACTATTGCTCCTAAAACACGCAGCTTTGGCAGGCAGCCCCACCAGCATCTTTTATCAAAGAAAAGCAAAGGTCAAATCTTACGACTTGATCTCCATCCACGCACATGCTCCGAATCTCAATGCAGAGCTGGCTTCGTATCCTGTTAGTGTCCTGTACCTTTGTAGGAAGACAAATCAAAGCCATTAAATCACCAAGTGTCCAAAGTGACCATGTGCTTGTAATCTAGGCCTGATCCATATCTTAGCAGGTAGAGCCAGTCCCCAGCCCCCAAATAATGGTGCTTATCAACGCTAGTCACTCTGGCCTGACCCTTCTTTTGCTCTGCATTTAATTTACAAGCATTTTGTTTCCCAAAGGATGCGAGGTGCCATAGAAATATATATAGCTGCTTCTTCCCATGTAATTATTAAAAAAACCATGTATACATATAAATAGGTTTAAGACCAAGAGAAAGCAAAGAATATAGGTAAGATTCATCATCAGAACCTTCCAGAATGGTTGCTCTGTTCTTCTGGTTTTGAGAGGCTTTTAAAGGGGGTTGAGGGCTGGTGGGAGGGAACACAGGCTGCTTTTCAATGAAGGTTAGTGGACCACTGAGATGGCCAGACTGCTAGATGCAAAAAACCACTTTATATTCTTGCTAGGAAATGTACTTAGCATTGCTCCTCCCGTCTGTGGAGAAAGAAGAGTTGAAAATTTATTCACCTAGTGACAACATGAAGTTTAAAAGAAGAGGGAATGAGGAGTAAAGAACAGAGGGTGGGGAAGGTAGAACAAGCAGCAAATAATGGTTAGTAATTAACCTGTTGGAAGATCAGTAAAAAATGACACATTTAAAGTGATGGGGTTCTTGTTGGGTTTGTTTGTGGGTTGGTTTTGATATTTCATACACAATGAGTTGTGCTTTCAAGGGTCACTGATCACATTCTAACCGTTTGCAAGATCAGTGCTGGAAAACTGGAAGACCTATTAGCTCAACAAAATTTGCAGTTTCATATTTTAAACAAGATCTAATGTCTTGAAATATTACTTCATAAATCTTACCATTCATGCATTACATTTATGAATCCAGTTCTTAACTGAAAGCAGATTTAGTTTTAATAGGGATTAAGTGTATTTATGTTTTGATAGTTGTGCATGAATTTTGATTTTCCAGCATACTTATTTTTCTCCAGTTTTAGCCTACTGTAATTCCAATGACTTGATTCAAATTATGCCTGAGTTTGATGTAAAATTAAAATGAAGTTTAATTCTCAAGATAAGCCCATTATTGCCTACCATTTCCCCCAAATGAAAGACATTAAGATGTGTTATGAATGACCCTGGATAGCACCAGCACAAAACTCACTTCAATTTTAATATGCTTAACCACCCCCTGTCAGCCTGTGTGGAGACCCAAATACTCTTCTTTTTTTTTTTTTTATGTAGCTGGATTTGCTTTTATAGCTGGATTGGCTTCTTGATCAAAGCTGTTACTCAAAATTGAATGCTAGTGCCAATGGGAAGGAGGAGGAACAAACACATGCACTAGACAGATCAGTCTATTCCTTTTGATTGCAGCCTCCACTTACAATTTAAAATATCTGAAGCAATCATGAAACTTCAGCCAGACTGGGTTTTAGACACGGTATTGTCCTAAAAACAGACCCAGAGTTTTTTGTTCTCTTCCAAGCTTTGTTAAGACCTCCTGTCTGGTTCTGGTTAGTAAACATGTCTCAGCTAAATGTTCTGCAATATTTAAGTATCAGCTATCACACTCTGGGAATCATGAAGTCCCTTAATACGCAAAGATCCCTGAAAGGGTCAAGTATCCGTATAGACTTTTAGCAGTATAGCAAAAGTTCAAATACAGTCACCTAGTAACTCCATAGTTCAAATAGGAAAGTTGCTACCACCCCTGTGCAACTTGCATCCACTCCGCATCCCCCCAGGTCAGCCATATATCGGATTCCCTTGGACACAGATTACTTTGAGACTTAATGCTTTTAACATTTCCTCCCCCGCTACCACTGTGTTCCCATTACAGCCCTCAGCATAACTGAAAGGGACAGTGTTCTTGCCTCAGAGAGACATTTAGTTATGTTTTATTGCTTCTAATTAACTAAAGTAAGGACTCAGAGAAGTAGAACAAGAAAGGCTGGCTTTTGATAATGTTTTTACTTCAACTTGCTACATCCTCCTAAATTCTTCAGTTGACCTGTCAGGGCACAGAACAAAGTATACAATAGCAAGAAAGTTCAAAAGAGTACTCGGTGGAAACCGACAGAACCCCCCCCAAGACACTGTTTCTCAGAAAATTTGGTCTTTAATTCAGGCTTTTGGATATGCATCAAGATCTATTTAAGACTCCTGTGCAAAAAATGACCACAGCTTTAGAAGAAAATGCACTAAGCTCTCTTTCATTACACAAAGCAAAGCGTCATAGCTGCTATACTAGCCAAACGTAGCCAGTAACCAAGAACTAAAAGAAACAACACCTGCTGGCCTTTTCCCACTTTTCACAACAACTCCATTTTTTCCTGCTTGCAGAGCTCACCAATGCATGAGAATTGTAGATACAGGTTCAGTTACTTGCATCTGCAATGAGTAATGCTATGACATAGGTTTTGCTTTTGTAGCTAAGTCTTCTCATAGAGATTTTACCTTCCAAGGTACCAAAACCAAACAAGAACAACAATGTCAACAAACACAAAAATACTGCAGGCTATGAAAAGCACTAATGTGTTAAGATACAAGCCAAAGCTTCCCCTGAATAGAGTTCAGCCTTACATCTATGGCATAACTGATTAATTGGGAATGGACAAAGGAAGGGAGAAAGGAAACAAAGTTGTGCTTATCTCAAGTATTTGGCCTAAATTTCTCAAAATGCTTTGTAAGGGAAGATTAATACTAATGCTTTTCAACCAAGGACAATCTAGCATACAGATTAAGCCAATCGGTGACAGTCGGAAGTGTGCTGGTTGCTTTGCTCCCAGATGTATAGCATCTCCTCAGGAATGCTTTGTTGCTAATGAAACACATAGTCTTTAGCACAGGATCAGCTCTTCAGTGTAAACATAAGTAAAATAAATAGAGGAACACTAAAGCATTAATTTTGTGTAAATGTACTATTTTATGCTAACATACTAGCAATTACTAGTTTTGTTCTGCAGGTATCTAGACCCTATATTTAGCACCCTCTCACATCCGGAAGAATAAAGCCTGAAACACAATGAACCTGAGCTCACGAGGAGCTGTACCACAGAGAAATTATAAGCACAAAGGGTGGGAGGTCCTGGCTCTCCTCAGTCAGCAGGCACCTCAATGATATGAGAGGAGAAACAGGCCCTCCATTGCCACCAGCTGTCCCAGCTCTTCGGCACTGCTTTGCGCACAGACAGCAATCGAGTCCAGCCATCCCTCCTCAGTCTCCCTCCTACTGTCGGTAGTGTGTGCACGGAGAAGAGCCCTGTGGGTGCCTCACGCAGCTAACTGCTGCAAGAGAAGTATGCCAATTAACACGGGAATTTTTATACCATACCACACTTTAGCGAGGACAGTTGAAATGATGCTAATGCATTCTGGCATGATTTGGCTGAAGAATCATTCATCAAGCAGGCGTTGTAGATTAGGAGACAGAATTTTTTTTTTTTCCAAGAATGTAATTTCTTCTCTCAGCAAGACCAATAAAAGAATTGAATGCTTTCTAGTGTAACTAGTTAAGCCACCTTAAAAATTCATATATACGTCTAATTAAGATTTATTATTTGTTCCCTCACCATCCTCTTGATAAGAATCATTCTGATGTGTTCATATTGACTATCTCATAGGAATACATCTCCAGCTCACCTATACAAATATCACCTCGTGCTTTGCTTACTACTTCTCTCATGACTGGACACACTAGATTGTCAAGGTCTGAACATCCATTCTGATTAAGGATTTCTATGATGGCTTTAGCATTTTATTGTGAAACACAACTCCTGAACATAAGACCTGAACGTAAGGAAGCACCTTTGATACAGCCTTTTGAAGACTGCGTGTTGTTTGGGGTTTTTTTGTGGTTGGTTTTTTTTGTTTTGTTTTTTTGTTTTGTTTTGTTTTTTTATACCTGATACTATAAATGAGGTATATACTGATAAGTGACAGATGCAACAGTAACATCAGGTAGAAGGGGCCACACAACCTCTTCCCTGTCACTGGTGTGAAACAAACACGAGTGAGACTACAGCCCTAACTCATCTCCCCTCCCCAGCTTTAGGCACTCTTGCCCCAGATACACACGTTTGCCAGCAAACTCTGATTATATACTATCTTCCAACTAGGTTCAAAATATCATAAGAGTAAGGTATAAAAGGAAGATTTGCCTGCTACATAAAAGACATTCATAATAATTACATTGAATCAACTACATGTCTCTTTTTAAATTGATGCATAACACACATGGTACCAAATAAATCCAACAAATGGCTTGATTTTTGGAGAGCACAGTGAATACATGTTAATGTCTGATTTTAACATGGGAAAAACGTTTACATTATCACAGTGCTTAAAAATATGCTCAAAATACATAAATACACCATCCCAGGCAAACAGTGATGAGATGAATTCTGCCATACTTTTTCAGAAACATACTGACAATAAAAGTGTATTTTGTCAGCATGGCCACGCAGGTCTGTACTTTGCGCCACATCAAGAACAGGACATAAAAGAGCAGGTACCTGGAGTGCTGCCAAGTTCAGCACTAGAAGCCCAAAACTCTTGGTATCATTCCACAGCCTGTTTCATAGAGGGTACCATTGCCTTACAAAGAGATGGAACTGAGTCCAAATGGTAGGCGATCAGATGAATGATTTATCAAACTAGCTTAAGAGTCCAGGAGAAGGAAGTTCAAAAGTAATCCATGTATTTACTCTTGATCAGTCAACAGAGACCAGCTTTCACTGTTAGAGGAAACTGGCACATAACCGTGGTCTGTTTGCTCTTGGCCAGGCTTGGTCTCCATGGCTAAATAACTTCTTTTCAGGACCCAGGGGAAAATGCAATCAGCACAGGGACAATGAGAGAGCAGGTTCACAGCTCTCAGCTACCTGTTTGGACTGAGAGGTCCAGCCAGAAGAGAGAACACTGACAAAGTAGAATGCTCATAAAGCTATTTATATTGTGACAGAACTGTAGAAAAGTGGATTTAAAAATCATTGGGGGTACCTTCCAGGCTGAAATAGAGATAGTGGGTTTGTGGTTTCTTTGTGAAAGATTGCAAGATTCAGTCTCTGCCTTTAAATATGGAAACAGAGACACAGAAGAAGAGAGCCAGAGAAGTCTGTAACAGTTAAAACCAGACCTTAGTCTTCCAACCACTACCTTACACTACCAGAATAGTGTAAGAGTACAGAAAGCCAAGTCAGCGCAAGCAGAAAGCAATCTCAGAGAGATGGGAAAAGCTAAGTCAAACAGGAATACTAAACAATGATGGGATATTTCCTTTATTTATAATTAAAATACAGCAAATACCAGAATCAACTGCATTTATATTTATTCTTCTAGCTGCCCCACAATAATACAAATACAGTAATCTTCATTGCAACTAAAGTAGGCAGCGTTGTGTTCTGTTTTCAGCTCTGCCATAAGATGGCAGAGCAACACCATTTTTGTCATGGAGGTGGCTGATCTATATCTGACAGTTTGATATCGCCTGGTATAGTAAACACGAAGCCATGCAAGCAGCTGTAGAAATACAAGTCAATTGTTTGCCCTCTGTACTGCAAGACAAACCTCATTCAAACCCAGTGAGACAGCTAAAGTCTTATCAATCAGTCTAGTTCATAATCCTCTTAATAGACTTAGCAGAAATAAATTTTAAACTGTTTTCATGATTGCAGAGGCAGCTTAGGGAAAACCAAGAAATCTGCAATGTTATCTAACTGTAATAAGGAACCCCATCGTGACTGACAGTGACACAGATCATGCTGCATCATTTTTGTACAGCTTTTCCAGTTTTGTGCATCATTCTCAGTGTTGAGTGTACAAGGGACAGTAATTTGCAAACCCTTTCTGCTCCACAGAAAACTTAAGTAGGATTCATCCTAGTACAAGTATATGCACCAATACAAAATCATCTGGGTTTAAGCTTTAGCTAGCTTAGAATTCTCAAGCTGAATTAACTTGCCTATTTTCTCACTTTCCTAACTAGCCTCCTGCTTCCAGGCAGTAAAGACTTGGCAAGCAGCTTGTAGAAATGCAACCACCCGCTGTATTTTCTGCCACAGGGGACTGGCTGCCCAAGCATTACCAGCCAGCAGTGAAACTACTAGTTCTGTCATACATTGTGCTATAGTAAATACCACACAGCAGGATGAAAGAGGGGAGGCAGAAAACTTGTCTGTTGTGACTGAGGGGATTCCTTGTCTCCTCAATTGTTGATGTAGTTCCTAATACTGAGTAGGAAATGAGAAGCCTGCCTTACAAAATATTCAGTACTTTGAATGCACAAAGACAACTGAAGCCTCTGTAAAAATAATTGTGGCAAGGAGAAGAGGCAAAAAGGGATAAAGCAAAAAAGCAAAATAATGCATCTACTAAAACCCCATTGTTGTACATAAATAATGTGATCATGCAGAACACACATGGATGTACAGCTATCCCACACTTCTGCTTTGGAAGGGATAAATTTCAACTGTCTCAGTAAGATTTTGGCAAAGTTGCCAAAGTTTGAGGGTTTAGGTTACTACTAGTCCATCTGCAATGACAAACCAGAGTAAGCTTCAAGCAGAACATTGCAACAAAATGATCATAGCTTGAGAAAATGAATTTAAATGTGTTTCAGGGCCGATGTAAAAATTTATTGGCAGAAAACTGAACTATGGCACTGGTCAATTCTCTTGCAGCAATACAGTCAAAAACTGGAGGCCTTTAATGGGCATCACAGAACACTACAGAAACCACATTATGCTCAAAGATAGGGAGTGGCTTTTGCCTTTCATCAGCAGATGCACGATATTCCACACAACCAGCATTAGTTGAAGCTGCTAAATTCTTTCTACTCAGAACAACTGCAGTACAGTCCACCTGAGCTAAGCAGGCAAGTTTTAACATCAGCTCTCCTTCTTCAGGACACAGTTATTCCTAACAGCAGTACTTGGCACTAGGAAACTGGTCAGTATGTTTATTCATGGCTCAAAGCCACGTGTGAATTCAACCAATACAAAGTGTTAAATTAAAATGAACAAGCTTTATTCTTAAGTTGATGTAAACAGGAGACGGAACTAAACCATCTACAAATTCTGTACACACTTAAGACATCATTGCCATGGGGGTCATCCACGTATTTGTGAACAGCAGCACTGTGCTGATCATGCAAGATCTCCAACCAGTTCTAAAAAACAAAACAAACAAAAAACCCCACACAAACCACCCACAACAAAAAACCACCACCACCTAACAAAAAACAAAAAACAAATTAGACAGCAAATACTAACTCCCAACAGATAAACAGCTGAAACACAGTGAATGGCAGTGTTTCTTTCACATCTTTGTGCACAAAGCACCTTTTTTTATGTAGGAAAGTGCCATGTCAAGCCCTCAGAACACTGCAGTTCACAAATACTGCAGAATGCTGTAGTTTTGTGCCACTCTGTGCTAGTTTATATTGAATTAGCACACATCACTTGCTGCACTGTTCCTTGCCCTAATGCAATATGCATGGGATTGCATCACTAATTCATGATTTATGAACTTTCTACCTTCTCTAGAGTGGAGGCCAGGGGTGAACTGTAGTTTTTTATATCCTTTCATGCAAACCCCCAACATAGAAAGCTTAAAGCTTGAGTGGTACATGTGTGTATGGACAAGATGGCTGACAGGAAATGGGGTAGGACAGATCTGCAACCCAAGTACAGCAAACTTCAGTAAGGTACATCTTAACTTCCAGAATAACCTAAAATAAAAATAAATAAATAAAGAGCTAAAAGCCACATGTGGTATTGAGAACAGGAGATGTAATAGGGCTGTGGACTAACATCACAAACCCACAAGCCAGCCAATGGAAGCACTGCCATTGACATTCAAGATCCTACCAACAGACAATTCTTGTAGTTTAGCAGCTTCTGCATCTTTTGTGTGCTTTTCTACACCAAGATGGAGAGAACCATTTTCTTTATGCACCATATTTCTACCTGCATTGTTAGAGGTCCTCCATGGGCCTTGTATATTCTTTGGAATTGTGAACTGTTCCCAGGTGGCCAGAAAGCAAATCAAAAGGTTTCTGCAGTTTCAGACCTCCTCTCAACATGCTGAAAGGATGCAAGATTTAGGACTACAAAGAGTTAATATCTTCATTGTTGCAGGCAGGCAAGAATCATGCAAGAAACTTTTGGTTACTTAATAGGTGTGTCCAGTGCAAGTCATTTTCAAACACCAGATAAAATAGAGATTAAAACCACAGTGCCACAAAGCCTATCCTACAGATCTAGATTCAACACACTGAGCACAAGAAGCTTCTGGTTCTTTTGGTCAGATCTGGTCAGATTTTCTGTGCTTTCACAGCCTATCACTTGTGAGCTGTGTTTAGTCAAGGTTCTCTTAAAGTTGACACACACAAAGCAACTGTCTAGACTTCATAAATGTGGAAAAACTGACAACAGATCATTTGGGTACACTTTGGCTTAAAGCTTTTTAAAATTGATAATTTTTTTTTTTTTGTTACCCTCATTCATTCTTCACTCTGAAATACCTGGTTTGCTGTACAAAATTGATATAAATAAGTTAAACCAGAATTTCATCTCTCAATTAACATTGCATGCATGCCCACTGCAAAGGTCAGAACAAATAGCTAAGTTAAACAGAAGAAAAAAAGCAAAACCAATTCAAAACCTCTGAAATGCCACTCTTCCGTTGCACATTTTACATGTGTTTCTGACCATTTGGACACCCAGAAACTTCAGTTCCTAAAACCCCGAGTTCAGATGAGGCTAATAATCTTGACTTCTTGGCAAAACACCTGAGAGCAGAGGAAGCGCCATTTTGCCATAGCTAGATTGTTATTGGCATCCAAGCATCCCAGCAAACACCTCAGTCTTCGCTAGTGTAAAGACCTCTACTATAGAGAGCTTATGATTCTTGAAGTAAAAAAAGCTGCTTTCAGAATTAAAAGTTTGCTGGGTATCAAATCATCTGCTGCAGTGTAGCTTTAATTGGCCAGCCTCAAACAGCAGCTGAGCTGGGTTGTTTGTCTGTGTTTAGACATTTTTTTTTCCCCTCTCAGGACAATTCTCTCTCATCAGTACAATCCTCTTCCCCAGCAAAATGTTAAGTGTGGGTGTGCACAAGTATCCTTGGAAAGAGTTGGGCTTGCCATACAAAGTATCCTTCATGCAGTATCTGTTTCAAACTCCCCAGAAGACTCACTTTGTTCTTTCAGTTTGCGCTCCTCCAGTTGAGATCAACGGCTGCAAAATCTGGCCTGCCCTCTTTGCCAAGTTCCACTCCGAAGGGCTTCCGGTTGCAGACCTAGAGTTTAATGTGGAAACACTGACAGTCTCCTAACAACAGGGGCTCTGAGTGGTGTTACAGGAACGTCAGCGACTTGGAGGTAGTCATCAGAATTTCCTGTATTTCTTATCTCTGCCCGCAGAGCATTCAGAGCAGT
>JMFS01034337.1:0-11878 GCA_000699545.1 Podiceps cristatus
AGCCTCGGTGGGGCCGGGGCCTCGCCCCCTGACAGCGAGAGGTTTAGGGCACCTCGTCGCCTTGCGCAAGAAATAAATTATGTCCGCTGGGCAGGGGAGACGCTGTTTATTCCAGTAACTCGGGGATTTTTCTTCCCTCTCCTTTTTGCGAGGGTAAGCCTGATTTTGAGCTTGAGGAACTGGGACGATTTGGGTTACAGATAGTTTCCAGAATTTTATTTTTTAATGATTGCTAACGGTTTTGGAGATCAGGACCTCTGTGAACTGAAACCTAATAATTAAAAGCCTGTTTTTCTTACTTACATTTTAATGGCGATTAAAGTTCTTTCAAATATGGGCCACATACTGTCACATCATAAGCTATTTCATGGTAATGACTGTTCTAAGATACCGGATTTCACTAAAAATGTATTATTTGCTCTCTCCTTGTAGTAATTTCCACTACTGTCAAACTGTTGGAGAAAATACTCCTGTGTCAGCATAAAGTACTTAAGTCAGATTTGTTAATGTGGAACTGAACAGTTCAGCTGAGTAGTGCCATAGCTGACCTTCGTGGTAATTGAATTTGACAGCTACTTCTTGGTTTCAGTTTCTGAAATACGTACATGGAAATCTTGTTAGGCTTGGAAGTTCAGACTGGGCGTCAGGAAAAAGTTCTTCACTGGTGGTCACTCACATGAACAGGCTCCCCAAGGAAGTGGTCACGGCACCAAGAGTGTCAGAGTTCAAGGAGCATCTGGATGACACTTTTAGTCATATGGTTTAGTTTTACTTAGTTCTGCGATGAGCAGGGAGTTGGACTTGATCCTTATGGGTCCCTTCCAACTGGAGATACTCTGTGGCTCATTCATGTTGCTTTTAACTGTTCTGAGGATAATTTGTTTGACAAAGTCCCATGTCTTGAAATGCTACCTTTTTATTTTTAATAGTAGACTATATAAATATTGACTTTGTAATGTATCAGCATTACACTGATTTTTTTTTTTTTAACTTATCTGCCTTAAACAGATAAAAAATATGTTCCTTCCTCCATCTTCGTCCTATGTTCAGTGCCTAAAATAATCTTTTCAAACTGCTTCTGGCTAATGGTCCTTTAGTTTTTGCAGTTATAGGTAAGGAAACTTGAATCCTGTGATCTAGTAATTTTTCTGTAATTAGGATTCATGATCCAGCTAAGCTGTACCTGTGTCCTGCAGGGGAAGGAGGGCTATTATTAGAGTATTGAATTCTTCTGGCGTGTTTGTGAGAACTTATTTTGTAGCATGCTACATCTTAAAAGTGGAGATCATTATTCTTAAGATCAGAAGGATGTTAACTCTCATCTGCAAACAAGAGAGACGCTTGAACTGCTAGTCTAGAAGTCAAATTGTCTGCTCTATTCATCTTTGGATCTATTCAGTTTCCTTAACTAGCTATTTTAAAATAAACAGTCACATCTGCAATTTTCAGAAAATGCCTTTATCTGTTTAGTTGTTTTTGAGGGACAAACAGTTTTTTAAAACATGTTGAAAGAGGCTGAAAAGTAAAGTTGTAAGAGCCACAACGCAAGCTTGAAAGAACACAGAGTATTTTGCAGGGTAGGGAAGAGAAGTCCAAAATTAGCCGTTTACCTGTAGGTCTTGGTACCTAGCATGAGACCCCAAAAGAATTCCTCCACTTCAAATCTGAAGGGTCAAGACCTATCCAGTTGCAGTGCTTTTAGTCAGTTTCCTTTTATAGTGTATTTCTCTTGGCATTTTGCCTTTTTTATTGCTTGGGGAATATCATTAGTATCTGTAGGAATTTATTTCTGGCAAACATATATCACAAAAAATCCCCGGCAACCTCTGTGGAAAGGTGAAGGATTAAATATGCCATAGGTAAGAATTCCTTTCTGTGCTGGAGTTGGTCTTTGAAGGTCAAGGGGCCTGCATGTGATGAAATGGAAAAGTTCATAACGTTATTCTGCCTGACCTGGGAGAGACAGTATCTTATTCTCTACGTCTATGAATTAGCTATTTTTGTTTCAGTTTGGTTAGCATAATGTTCTTTGATATGCAGGGTTACAGAAATAACCACTTTTGTTCAGGAATGTCTTATTATCAATGTGAAAGTTGTGATTAGGACACTCCCCCTACCTGCCCATTAGTGTATTTCCTAAAGTTTTCTTCTCTCCAGGTGTCGTGTATTTCTTTTTGATCATGAAAAGTAAACTAGGTAGTGGTAGGGAGGAAAAGAAGTATATGAAGCCTTTAGGTAAATAAGGTCAGTGTGTATATAAAATGGTGGTGGGGGTGTATATTTAAATATAGTGTATGTATATATATATGTATGTATAAATAAGTATAAAGATTGATGTAAAACAAAAAGTGAAATAGGATAGTTTGATATTTTCTATAGGGATCGTGTTAATTGGTTCATGCAGTACTTTGCTCAGTTGGGTCTGTGGCGATGGCTGTGGTTTTCATGCTTAAGGTTACAAATATGGGTATATATTCTCTACTAGCTCGGGAAAGTGGTAAAGCCACAGTAGTGTCTTATGCACTTTATTTTCCATATTCTCTGCCAGTATTGTTTTCAGCCCCCCCCCTTTTTTTTGGCTTCTAAATTTGGAGGTATGGACCACCGCATAGTGAATTTAAACTTGCTGACAATGAGTGCTCATTCCTAAAACTTCTTTTTGAGCATCTGCCGAAGCAGTTCATTGGCCATCCAGGGGTTTGGTACAACAAGCAAAAGCTGATATTTCATGCTTTACAGATATTTTTTTTTTTTTTCCTCATATATGAGACTTTTGTATGAGCCTGATGGAGAAGGAATGTTTTAGGAATACTTTTATGGTAGAAAAGTCACTTTGGATCAATCAATGACCATTCAATTCATGTCAGATTATTAAACTGGGAAAACAACAAAGTTTTGCAAAACATATTGATGATGTGTCTTCTAAATTACCGTGGTCTAAAGAATACTTATTACAAAACAAGGACTGCTTTCACTGAGCTATAGCTGACTGATCACTCTTCATGGGACTTCTGTTTTTCTTTGCAGATTGGCTGATGAATTACACATGCCTTCCCTGCCAGAGATGATGTTTGGAGACAATATTCTAAGAATACAGCATGATCGTGGTTTTGGAATTGAGTTCAATGCAACAGATGCTTTAAAATGTGTCAATAATTGTCAAGGTATGATCAAAGTGGCTTGTGCTGAGGAGTGGCAAGAGAGCAGGTACAGTATTTTATCACCAGTGGGCAAGTACTGATGTGTTGTATGTGAAACTGTCGTAAAGTAGTTAAAAGAACCGACTGAACTCTTCAAGACCATGGTGTGTTTGGTTCTGCCATAGATATAGTGTGTGATTGCAGAAGTCACTTAGCTTTTCTTTGCCAGGATCATCCTGTCTGTTAAATTGGGTCAACTATATTTTTCCGTTATATCTTGGCTTTCTTAAAATAAACTACAAGTTTAACAGGGCTTAATGCTATTTCTGTTTATTCAAACTCATACGGCCTCGAGCTTTACAAGATTGTATTGTGTGGCATTTCAAAGTGCAAAATGCTGTACATGTTCAAAATCTTGTCCTTAGGCATAAGGCAGAACAATTACCATGCATGGTAACTAATTGTACTGCTTGGTATTTACAAAATTAGTTGCAGGGCAACCAGAAATAAAGCACAGAGAAATAAAAGCTGTCATGAAAACTAAGGCAAATAGCAGTGTTAATGATTGCTGTGTGTTGTCAGCAGATTGCATTGTGCCCTTTTAGTGAAAAAATGATCTTGAAATACAGATTTGTCAACAACATTGAACTAAATTCTTTACTTTGACTCATAGGACTGAGATTGTGTTAGCACAAGAACTCTGGTAACAGTTTTATAATGTATTATGGAAAGATGTTGTGAAAGAAGCAATACTGTATGATTAAGTTTTGACAACATTGCAGCACAGACGCTGCTCTTTTTCTTCTTGAAGAGTGTGGGAATTGTAATATGTAATCTTATATGAGGTTGTAATTTTTAAAGAATTACTACAAAGCGTGCTCTTTTTCTCTTCTCGAGGAGTGAGACTGAGCACACTAAGGAAGTTGTCAAGCCATATGATTGGACTTACACAACAGACTACAAAGGAACTTTGCTGGGAGACACTGCAGTGTTAAAGGTAACCATTTCTCCTTGTTAAATGCTGATTGCATATTGTTTCAGTCAAACAAAGCTAGAACCTGTGTAATTTACCTTTCTATAGGCTTCTGCGAAATCTTCCATGCTTTGTAGTTTCTGATTTCAAAGTAGTTTGGGCTTTCTATGTCTCTTAGCATGTTATTCTAATCGAATCATGTCTTGTTTTCAGAACTTATTTTTTTAAAGCATTTTAGGATTATATAAAAGGGTGCCATTGTGTCCCTTAGTGAAGACTTGAAGAGTAAAGCACGTGAGAATCTTCAGCACTTGCTGTATGCCCCTCTGAAGCCCTGAGCTCCTCACACACAACAGAACTATCAACTGTGTAATTGTCTAGTACCTTTACTCTTTGTTGCTTGCCAGTTTGTGGAAGCAGATACATAAATCTGTCTGCTTTCAATGGCTTTATGTTTTTTCTGCATAAGTAACGCCTCATATCTAAACTGACAGACCCACCCTTGTCTTTATTTACTTTAAAATAAGACTAAAGTTCCCAGCTTCTCTTTACTGTATACAGATCACATGCTACTAAGCAGATAATCTATATTAATTGACAAGGATTGCATTAGTTATAGATCGCTTGAGTTATTCTGGAATTAAAAGTGCAGCATAGAAATAAACAATGTCTTGTTGGCCTGTAGTCTTTCGGCAACAGAAGGGCATGAGTGTACATGGAGACAGTGAGATGGAAAACATGCAGGTACTTGATTTCCATGGCAAGGCTTTATTACAGTCCTGTGCAGGGTTTGTAGTTGGCTAGAAATACCAAGTGGGTGGAATACTACTTATAACCCTGAACTTCTCATTTGTATGTTAAACAGGAGGCATCTTTGAATGTTTTCAAATACAGAAAGTGAGCAGAATTGTTTGTGGCTGAAACCCTACTGAGCCTGTATCCAGTGGGCACTTTATTTAGAATTTTCCACTTTTTTTTTTTTTTTTTTTTTTCTTTGATTGATGTTCCCTCTTGGAAACTTTGGTTCTAATTTTAAATTTTCCTCTTAGAATTTTGGGAAGTTTTAAGCTTAGTGCCCTAAAAGCTTTTTCTTTCATAAAACTAGCAATTGCAGGATTTAAGGATTAATGTAGTTTGGTAAGAAATTAATATGCTAACTGTTCTTAATACTTTTCTTTAGGTTGTTCCTACAACAGAACACATAAATACAGAGAAATTGAAAGCCAGGGAACAAATTATGTTTTTTGAAGAAGTACTTCTATTTGAAGATGAACTTCATGATCATGGAGTATCGAGTTTGAGTGTAAAAATAGTAAGTACTAAGAGGTGTATACAAGACGCTTGGTGGCTCAGTTGGCTAGTGTATGCAAAATGCAGTCCCATTTTGTATGTTCTTCCTTCTGGGATTTAAAGTTTAAAATGCAGAGTTCTTTATTCTCGCTCTTAAAAATACAGTCTTACTGAAAACTATGTTGTCTCAAAATCTTTGTTGCTTTAGGGAACAATCTTTTCCCCCTTTCTGCATCCTGCCTCGGAATCTTTCAAGACACTATCTGCCCTGCTGTCCAATGATAGGTCTAGCATATCAACAGCCCAAATTTTGACTTTACCACCAAAAGCTCCTCATACTATCTCCCATTGTGAATATCTGATGTAGATAAGTGCATACTTAAAGTAAAACTTTGTAATATGCTGATTGGAACATCTTTATTTTTGCAGAGAGTCATGCCTTCCAGCTTTTTTGTGCTGTTGAGGTTTTTCTTGCGAGTTGATGGGGTACTTATCAGGATGAATGATACAAGGCTTCATCATGAGGTAAACCCTTATTTGCCGTCATGAATGTTTTACAGGTGCTCCCTTGCCATGTTACTTTCAGAGAAGACCTGCTGATATTCCTGTAATTTAATACTGATATTTGGGGGCACAGAGGTTACCTGAACTGAACTTTCAAGTGTATTTTGTTATTATGGTGGTGCTGAAGTAGCAACCAAGTGGTGGATGCCATGGGGCTAGGTATTGTATGAACAGAGTAGGCAACCCTTATATGAAGTAGTCATTTAAATATATTTGATAGAAGCAGATTAGAAAGGAAGTGCAAGAGGAAAAACAGGCAACAGTAAATGGTGCGATGATATGGTTCTTACCCTCGTCTCCAAGTAAATGGGGTTTTTTTTTGGCTTGTCTAATAAATGACTGCAAGTTTTAATTTGCAAATAACTGTCCATACTACATTGAGTTCTAGTATCTTGTAAATTATACAGAACATACCAGTTGTGGTTTGCTTATTTTGTCTGGCTCTACTCCTACTGATGTAGGAGTTCTAGCTGACTAAAGATTAACAAGCACATTCAGTCATCTTTTTTTTTTTTTTTTTTTTCCATGCATGCTCACAGAAAGGTGACTTTTGGGAAAGAGAACATTGCTAAACATCTTTCTCTATCTTCATGACTTTGAATTGTATGTTTCTGCTGCCAGGTGAAAATCTGTGGTCAATCAGATTCAAATGCTTACTAAATTCTATGTATTTAAAATACTTATTTTGCACTGATACTAGATGATAACTTTGTAATTAATTTTTGCCATTTTTTTCCCATTAGGCTGACAAGCCCTATATGTTGCGAGAATATACATCCAGAGAAAGCAAAATATCAAGTTTAAAGGTATTGCATTTTAATTTTTTTTTCCTGTCTGCTTTTTAAAATTGTTTTAAGGTCAACATAGAAAATACTATGTCTGTAAGTCACTCTTCGTTAGGTTTGGAATCTATACAGAGGAAAAGCCTTTCTGCTTGTGCAACATTTATTTTAGTGTTTTCAGGGCAGATTTGCATTTGTAAATGGTCAGATCCATTGATCACGTGACAAGATATGGGATTTGGTTACTTTTTTAATTCTTTTGAATTAACAAAATTTTTTAAAATTATTATTTTATTTTTTCATAGAACTGTTCAGCCACAAAATTAGGTTGTCCATGTCCCATGATGCTAAAATTCAGGACTGGTTGTATGCTTAAGATCTGTTTGCTAGTAGGCTCATTCTGTTTTTCTCAAGTTTAATAGCTGCCTTAAAACTCTAGTAATATCTCAGAATAATTTGTGGCACATTTGGAGTTGCAGCTGTTGATTTTTATTCTTGAGCCAACACCTGATCTTGGGTATTTTTGTTATTTTCCTCTCCTTTGTTTTTCCTTCACCCGTGAAAAGTGACTAATGTGTCACTAACCTTCTGTGGGAACATTTTGCAGAATGGTTTTGAGGAAGGGGCACTGTGTCATTGCTTAACAATATATGATCCCATAAATGGGACTAAATCCAGACATGAGCTTTTTGATAGTTTCATGATTTTTGAAATATAAATCAGTGATCTAGGTTTTACTTTATCTCATGTTTAAAAGTTATCATCTACACTGTTAAATAATGTTTACTGCCTGTTGTTATAGAGAGGAAATGCATATGGCTTTTCAGTTCCCTAGATCAGCTAGCATAGGTAAAGCAAAAAAGATTCCTGCTTCACTTAGGTTTGAAATAACTGAAACAGTAATATGATTCCGTGTATGTTAGAGGTAGACAAAATACATGTCGCATTTGAATAGCTCTGGATACACTTTTTTAAGAATTTACATAGAAAGTTTGAAGGTTGTTTGCTCAGTATAGATTTTTTTTTTTTTCCCCAGAAATATTTTGTATGTGGTGAAGTTGTGTACAGGAATCTCCAGAGAAAGATATTAACTTAATGAAACCACCTAATTTATTCAAATATGAAATTAAAATCCAATGAGTTTTAGTATCTCATATAAATCCCTGTGGAGGACTTCATAAAACTAAGATACATATTGAGGTATATCAGTTATCAACAGCTAAATCTGAGCAACTCCAATGAATACGTTGCAATGGCTAGAAGGTATTAAGCATGGGATCCCTTGGTAGCCATCTTAGTCTCATCTAGAACTAGACCCTCAAAAAGACTGTTACATTCAAGTGATAAATATGGTTTTTTAAAACAATGTTCATGACTGACTCTGACTTTCTTCTGCTCTTAACAATCTGCTGCTTAAAAACATTAAATACCTTTCCTTAGCCTATTGATCCACACAAGGAGTAAAAGACTGTATGTACATTTGAAGTTGTAAGGTAAATTTTAATAATTAGACCTCACTTCCTGGTGTTTAAATCGGGTAAATTATAGATTGTCTGCAAAAGTTTGGGTTTGGAATACACACACCCCCCCCTTCACTTGTTTCATGTAAAATTTTTGCTTCTTAGCACGTTCCACCTTCCCTGTTCACGGAACCTAACGAGATCTCTCAGTATCTACCCATAAAGGAGACAATCTGTGAAAAACTAGAATTCCCAGAGAAGCTGGACCCTAAGCCAGAAGCATCACTGGAAACCATGTATGTTAAGTCTAAATAAATGTGACTTTATAAGGACTTGAAGCAGACTGGAGATAATGTTGATCATGTAACCATTGCCATGGGGGGCAGTTTCACTACTAGTGGAATAAAACATTTGGCTAATTTTTCTGTAGCCCTGAGAGAAAACATTTCAAGCAGGTTTTGCTAATGGTGTTTTTTGTTAACCTGTATCTGGAGTTAATGATAGACTAGTGGCGAGTTACAGCCTTCAATGACATTTGAGAAGGACTCTCATGATTAAGAGTCTGGGTTCTGTTTAGCTCACTGGTTAGGCAGTATTGTCTGGGCCCTTCACCACGAACACTTCTACGAAGATGTTGTTATTGCTGCTTCAGATACTAAGAGACTACTGGAGTTGTAAAATTGTCATGATTTTATTTTTATGGAGAAATCCACAGTAAAAAAAAAAAAAAAATAAATTCCTCTGCATTTATTTCACGCTGTCAATCCTAAACTGCACATTTTACTTGGCTTCCCTTACTTGGAGCTGATAACAAACTAAGTTATTTTTGGAGGCTCTGATTCAGACTCTAACTTAAGAATATTCATTTCATCTGAGGACAGGTTTAAGGGGGGAAGCATTTGTTTGATACTATATAAAGGTAAAATTACCTTACTTCTGAGGCATTAACTCCAGAGGAGGAAAAAAGCTGGAGGTTGAGAGACACACACACTTGTTAAGTCTCTTCACAAATACTAGTTTAATCTGATGTCGGCCAGATTTCTCTAGGCAGTTCCGGGGACTATTACTTGGGGTCTGTATGCTGCTACAGTCACGTACTAGATTGGAAAAGCATTATACTGTATTGGCCTTCTGTTGGACGTATCGGATGGTGCCCGTGTATGATGGTTATACTGCCCTGACAGTCAAACTGCTAAATGGCAGAGTGGTTTACAGCTGAGGAAGAGAGGGGTTTTTAGTCTCTAGTCCCCAAAGGATGCTGGTATTTGCAGTTTGAGAAACAAGATCCTATATAGCCTTTAAAGAATGATAACATGTATTCTAGATATGTCATTTGGTTTATTACATGTATAGTCATGGGTTTAACTCAACACTTCATAAATGAAACTTTAAACGCTTGCATAGCTTGGGAAATCCTAAATTATGTTACTGTTTGGCCTAAGAATGGGATAGCTAAATAGACTCGTCTAGGTTTACTGCTCACAAATGAAGTGCAAGAAGCAAATGACTAGTGAAAACCATGCCTTGTGGTTTAAGGTGATGGCAGATAAGAATGTATACACTTTCTTATGTCTTGGAGATTTTTGTTTTAAAATCTCCATATTCTACACTACATGGCTTAAT
Source organism: Podiceps cristatus (assembly GCA_000699545.1). Lineage (NCBI taxonomy): Eukaryota > Metazoa > Chordata > Aves > Podicipediformes > Podicipedidae > Podiceps > Podiceps cristatus. Next base: position 9,833 of record JMFS01034337.1, read on the forward strand.
AGAAACAACCCACCCCAAAACCTGGTGTTTAACCAAGCCTTTTGAGAAATGATTTTCACTTAGAGAAACCCCAAGGTTTTTGGAAGAAAGCCTACCGCCGTCTAAGTGAGCATTTTCTTAACAGAAACAAACAACACGTTTTGTTTCATTTGAGGCAGCCTGGTCTAATGAATTGCTCATGGGGTTGAAAGGCAGGAACTAATTGAAGTTTTTCCTGTGTCACTGATTAACCACGAGGAAGTGATTTCTCTGTGCCTCAGTTCCCCGTATGTAAAACTGAGAGTTAATACATGCCTACCTCACTGTCTGTGAGGATTATTTGGTAAAAGGTTATTATTTTTTTTTTTCCTGACTACACCTTCAGCCTTATCTGTGGAATCCTTTGGAGAGGATTACTGCAAAAAGTCTTACGATCCATAGGATGAAATGAGTGAAGAGAACTGAAATTAAACAGTCTCTGACAGAAATTATTATCAGGTGAACGTGATCTGGGATGACTGAATTTATGGCCACTTTGAAATAGAGGTTAGGTCCTCTGTATTCCCCATTAGAGTCCTAAATTCTGTTGGCTTTTTTCATCTTCTTGCACTTGTTTCCTAAAGAATTTAGTGTCCAGATGAAGATGGGGCTGCAAATGAATGCATCGTGGAAGTGATCAAAATTCATTTGATAATAGAATATTATTTAGATCCACTGCGGTGATAGAGAGATAGGGGGAGAGAGTGAAAAGGAAGGGCACAACAAATGGGAGTGAAGAGATATTTTGCTGTTGGAAGTAAATCATGGCACTTCTTTTACTCTAAGCATGTATTATTTTACATGCCTTAAAGTCTTATAAAAACACCCTTTAAAGCTGGTAGTGACCGAGAGAGCTGATGTAGTGCTAGCATGGAGGAAACTATATCTGCATTTGTTAGTTAAAATTGTGATTTGGGTTTGGTCAGTGATGCCAACGTTGGGCTAAAGTATAGAAAACCTGCAGAATCGACACACAGTGTTGAAAAGGGTGCTCTGCATGTTTAGCTTATATTGTGTATTTTATCTTGTCCATCATACATACCAATTTGTGACCTGTTGATACAATTGTCTTGAATGGACTTGAATCCTGAATATATAGATATGTGATATCCGCCTATTTTGGGTGCTTTGCATTTAAGTGGAATACACACGTTGGGGAAATTACAAGAACATGTTTAGGAAGTTACAGTTACTACAAAGTAAAACTTGGAGCACTTTGTGACTTACACCACACAGATTATCAAGAAGCAGCCGTATAAACTGGTGTACTGCAACCTCTCTGGTACAAATTTTCCACAGAAAAGTACCGCTTTGGATACATAATTTTAGGGGGAGGGAGTGGGGCGATTCTCTGGCTCTTTCGTGGCAAGTTTAACACGTGGCAGTTTATATTCCTTCTTGTATGTTGCTAAATAAAATGTACCAAACATTTTATAGTTCTGTTTTTATCTGAGCAAAATAAACTGAAATAAGCACTCATGATGCTGAATTTTGCATGCTAATAAGATGTTACATCCATGTGCCTTTGCCTGTCATCAGACCGTTCCAGCTACTTAGCAAAATAAGGTTGAGACTTCTTGAGAACAGGGGAAGAGCCACAGTAGCGGGAGCAAAAATGAAATCTATACTACTGTTTCTAGAAACTTCACTGTTGCCAAGTAATAGCCTCAGCAGTGGTGGGAGGAGATAGGCTACAACTAGAGAAGCAAAACTGGTACAGGCTATGGACTCCTGAAGTCTGGAACTTACTCCGGAAGTTTAGATGTCAGCTATTGCATGCTTGAAGAATAAAAAGTGCCTGGCTCTTAGGGAAACTGGGAGTGTTCGCTGTCTCTCAAAAAGCCCAAATCAAACCTATAACTTACTATGAAGATAATCTCTCCGCCCCATGAACCTGGGAATGGGTGCTGGGTCTTACTGACCGTGAGGGGTGGCAGAACTGAAGTTCGCGCACCTGCTCCAGGAGAGCCGTCGGGAGGGCTGGGGCGGCCGGGGCGCGCAGGACCAGCCGCGCCCTTTCCAGGACCT
>JMFS01034338.1:0-18040 GCA_000699545.1 Podiceps cristatus
TTTTAATTCAAATAGTCTTATTTCCTTTCAGAAATAAAAAAGTGAAACATAATACAACTGCAGCTAAGCTGGCTGCACTCAAAGCCACCCACCGTTTATTGTGAATAGAACAGTCTTCAAACCAAATCTTGCTCTCACATGCAAATTCCGAAAGAAGCTTTACTGAATGGTAAATTGGTGCAAAAGTCCAAAGGAATGCTGATGCTCACTTAGGTAAGACCTACACAGGCATATCTGAAGGAGGAATCTGACTCTTAAAGAAATGTTACAACCCCCTATAAAAGAGATTACAGAACACTACTTGTGTCGGCAATCAGTGTTGCACTAGCTGTTGAAATCAGGAAATCACACTGCCTCTGTACATTGCCACTGGCACAAGTGCAAGCTCACAAGTATAGACAGGCCTAATATATGATTGGCTGAGAAAAAAAAATACTTACTAATCATAGAATCATAGAATGGTTTGGGTTGGAAGGGACCTTAAAGACCATCTAGTTCCATCCCCCTGCCCCGGGCGAGGCCACCAGACCAGGCTGCTCCCAGCCCCGTCCAGCCTGGCCTTGAGCACTGCCAGGGCTGGGGCAGCCACAGCGTCTCTGGGCAGCCTGTTCCTCACCACCCTCATTTCTTCCTTATATCCAATCTAAATCTCCCCTCTTTCACTTTGAACCCATTCCCCCTTGTCCTATCACTCCATGACCTTGTCTAAAGTCCCTCTCCAGCTTTCCTGTAGGCCCCATTAGGTACTGGAAGGCCGCAATCAGGGCTCCCCGCAGCCTTCTCTTCTCCAGGCTGAGCAACCCCGACTCTCTCAGGCTGGCCTCATCATTTAACAATAACTTTTGTGTTAATTGTTATAACTGAGTAACAAATAATTATTCTTATTACTGCATCATGATAAAGCTGAAAACAAGCCACGTAGACTAAAAACCTGGAGTTTCAAAATTCTAATGCATTTTCTGAAAAAATTCTGAAAAAAAGTGGGACATACATATTCCAGAATATGACCGTTTCTCCCAGGTAGGATCACTGTTGTGCTCAGTCTATAGTAAGAGCGTCACTGACTTCAGCAGAAGGAGAACTGCACAAACATCGGCTGCTTCCGAACTGTCAATGCTATTTATTTAGAGAGCTTTCTGCACCGGGTACCTAGGAGATTTGCACAAGAAGGGAAGCAGCATCTGCCTACTTTTCTATACCCTATTAAAAGAAACCACCCAAGTTCACTCCTGTAGGAGAAGTAAGGGAAATGAAACCAAATAAGACATATATGAAAACAAATGTCTTTGAAAACCAGAGACTCGCTAAGGGGTTCAGTGTAGTGATGTTCTCACTATACAAGGTATCATTGTGTGCAGCTGCAGCTACATTAGCAACCAGCACAGTGCCATAGGGACGGATCTGTAGATTGGGACAGCTAGTAATGCGCACTCAAGAGTTGCACTACGTGTCTTTTGAGTCTAGTCGAATGGATTGAGCACCCACTTTCAGCTGGAACACCTCAGTGCATTTCTGGAGCCCTCTTACACATGATTGGCTCAGTCCTCCCCAAGAACAAATAGTATTTTCTGTCCCGGACTTGTGTTAGTGGCTTATCTGCCCCCAAGTTCCAGAAAGCTGCCCAGGGAAATCAGGGTGTAGTCACCAATAGCAGTTTGTGTTTAGATCTGTAGAAATACATAAATAACTCATATCTGCTTACAGTAGAACAACTGAGAGACATGAAGGAAGAGGGTTATACAAGCACACAATCCTTTCAGGTAAAAGTTTATACCATATTAGGTTTAGTGAACATTAACAGATCACAAGGAGGCCCAGATGAGTAAGTGCTGTAAGGAACCACACAAGTACCAACAGCAATGTAATATAAGTTACTGTTGCCTGACCTCAAGGAGTAACCATATTTGCTTGTAGAAATGTTATGTTATAAACCTCCACAAACTGCTGGAGAGGGACACATTTTATATTCCACCTGTCTGATCCACAATGATAGATTATATTTTCTGTGAGAAATGAGAACATATTATGATGAAAGTTAGCTGATCCCACCACTATATTTAGGAAAAAATTACTTTAAAGCAGCACAGAAGCAACCCAGACAAATCACATGGAGGCATCAGGATTTAATGAGCAGGGCACTGGCATGTTCCTGGAGATCTGAATTCTTTTCTTGATTAAACAGTAGGAGTGGACTGTTTTGCAAATATTTAATTTTCAAGCTTCTAATTACAGTGGCTGAGTTTTTTCTCCTGAGAAAACAGGTGTTGACACAAGATCTGACAGATCCTAGCAACTGGCATTTGCCGGTCCCTTTCTCAGTTTTACAAACATACATGGAAAAAAGGAAAATGCATGATTTAACCTAAGAGACAAATATTTGGGCTGTGCATCAAGAATTTTTTTGATCTGTGTTTGCATGGTGAGCTGTTCATAATCTGGCTTGGTTCTTCCAGAGATGGAAGTTTCAGCATGTCCCATTTTTGAAATGTCCCAGGCATTATCCTGGCAGAGAAAACCTTCACACATGGGTCAGTTAATAGGAAGTAATTAAATACATCCACGATTAAATCCTTTCAGTGAGGGGAATTTAATCTTGTCATCTTCCCTAGGCACATCAAAAAGGGAAATAGCATGCACAGAAGAAAATATAAAGAGGATATTTATTGTATTTCAAAAAACCCCTGCAAATCTATGCTTCCAGTTCAGATTTAAACTACAAATGTGAGTAAACTCAAATTTACAGTTTAAAGTATATCCTAGTTCATTTGCATTCTCTAATACTGCTAAAAATTTTAATGTATTTGATGGAAGCAGGATAATCAGGAAAAATGCTACCTATTGCACACTGTTTTGCTGCATTGCCTACATGTAGCTAATTACAGCCTCCCTGCCTTCACTCTAAAATCTCTGGCTTTTGTGGGTTTTATTCATTGTCCTTAATGTTGTTTAAATGTAGGGGTTTGTCTGAATTACCATTTTATTGTAGTATTAGCCTTGTGTTGAGACACATTAATAGCACTGTGCTATCACATGTCAGTCAGTTCAGTTATTAATATATGTACCACTATATTTAGTTTATTTCTGTGTTGTGTCCCCATCCAACCCCCCCAATATTATTTGCTTATCCACTGGAACTATGGTCATCTATCAGCTAAACACATGCATTCTTTGGTTTGAGCACTAATTCAAACATGCACAGTACTTACCCATTGTAGTAGCCTATTGTTTATATTCCTACTGAGATGTTTTTGAAAGTGCGGTTTTGGCACAAAGCACTAAAAGCTCTATGGGCTGGCTACTGCGTACACACACTAAATCCATCCTTTGTTCAGGCTTCTGCCGCAATAACAAAAATCAGCTAAGTATGTTTTACGCTAATAAACCACTCAACTGCTGACGAACATGCCTTGCCTCATTTTTTTTCCTCCTGCTACCCCTCCATTCCCCTCATTAGATCAAGAAGACTCTATTAATACAGTCTAGAAGCTTTGATATCCTCAAATGAAAGATGACAGTACTTGACATCAAAGTGTCTCATGTCTGCATCACACAGCTCAGTGTTCAACAGAGGTAGCCCATCCGGCAAGTGCACTCTGCAACTGAGAGCTGACCAGCCCGGGTGGAGGCCCTACTGTCACAGCTACATCTCTTGAGGGATCTGAGCTCACAGCCTTGTAGATATTTCCTGAAACCAGCTATTTCAGAGCTGTCTGAAGGAGTTCGAAATGGCACTGAGCCATATGGCATATGTATTAAAGAAGGGTTTGTGTTGGGTTTTTTATCTCGTTCAAACCTATTCTCTTTTATATTGAATTCCTTGCTATGTAAATAAGAAATCAGCTCAAGGTCTGTTAGATTATTTGTTACTTCCACATCATTCAAAGGCATGCCAAACTCAGAGATGAATTCAGCCAGAAGGGACTTTTGAAAATGTCTGGTCTGACCTTTTGTGTAACACAGAATTCAAAATACAAGGGCATAGAACTTAATGTCTTTACAACAGGGATGGATCCAGATAATTCGTCCTGAACCACACAAAATGTATCCATTTTTAGTGCTGCCACATGGTATGATATATCACGTGAATATGATATAAAAAGAGAGCCTGCTCAGGAACATGCTTGCAATGTCCAAGCACTGGTCCACTTTCTTTGTAACCCATCTCTACCTCCTTTTCTTACCTGCTTCCATACAGCAGTCAGCAATTTCTCAGTCTCTTCTTAAATTATAGGAATGATAAACTGAAGGTAAACAACTTCCCCTCCAATCCCAGGAACATTTCTAACCTATTTAAAAACTCTGCTCAGTATTTCTGTATCCCTTGAAGCCCTGACACAACAAGGCCCAAAAATTCTAGTGACAGTCTTGGTAAGGCTGTACCCAGAACAAGACCACTTTCCCACTTTCTTAAACACTTTTAAACTCTTTCTTCATTTATCTAAAAGCTTGTTTCCTTTCAGCCACAGCACTGTACTGAGAGCTCGTGTTTCAGGGCTTTCTTACGGCAGCCCCTGAACCTCACCCGAGTACGTTCAAAAACTCCAGGACCATGGAGTCCACGCTTATTGCTCCCACACGTCTTACCTTGCATTGGTTTTTATTACAGACAGCCCTTTGCAATTGTGAACAACTGACTAACAAACTTGAATAACTTAATAAAAGCAACTTGCCTTCTCTTGTCTTACTACTCCACCAATATTTGCAAAGACTGCAAGCTTTGTAAAAAAATTACATTGACAATTAAAATCACTGATAATAATATTAAATGTTAGACCACAACTCAGTCCCGTACTGGCCCTACAAAAAGAGTACCGCTCGCTGATCTCTCTCTCTTCACAACTATCTTTTGAGATCTACTAATGACTCAATTTTTAAAAGACACTCAGCTAAATCCAAGCTTTTATATCAAAATGTCATACAGTATTAAGTTCTGAAGTTCAAGCACAGAATGTCAGTTAATTTGCCTTTATCAACCTGCCCATAATCCACAAAAAAAAAAAGAAAAAAAAAAAAGAAAAAAAAAAAGAGAGATACTAAGTGACTAAGTGTCTGTCTGACAAGGTCTGTATTTCCAAATAATTATGTTAGTATTAATTAACTTTTTATCTGCCCAGCCTTGCTGATGAACTCCTGAATCAAGTGTTTTGTTATTTTGCATAGAATCAATATCAGCCCAGTTTGCCTAGAGCTCCCTGGCTGTTCTTCTTTACCTCTTTACTAAGCAACAAACTGCATACACATTTTCTCAAATTGTGACATTTCTTTCATTTCCAACATTGTTTAATTAGTGATTTGGAAAGCTTCTTATATTTTTTAAAATGGTAAAATGGTTCTTAGATATGACATCTATCACATTTTCACCTCATTCTCCTTTGTTACATATGGCAAATCTTCTATTTCAGCTACAGCCAAAATATACAAAATGGATACCTTCACCTGCTTTATCCCAAACACTGAGCAGATACATCAAGTGAGTATCTCACTTTTTTGGTTTCTTGTTGGTTATGATATTCCAAGAATCACCCTTATTTCAAACCGTATCATTTAATAAAGGGCTGGTTAGCTATTTCATTACTTCCTAGCAGTGAGTATAACAGATGAGATAGAATCAAAGCTAGTAGCACCAAGTCTATGGTGAAAAAAATACCACAAAGATTAATTCAATTATGGAGCCAAAACACAGCAACCACACTAGATTTCTGCCTTCAGTGGAATCCCCCCTCTCAAGGGGAGAAGCACAGTGGGCATCTGAGACCTGCCAAGATCATCTCAGCTCACCTGTGAAAAAGTCAAGTTTGTGGCCAGCAGGAGAGAACAGATAATCAATAACAAAGCAGACACTGTTCAGGGAGGGCAGCTATTTGCCCTGACAACAGACTGAAGGAGAAAGACAACTGGTGTCTAGAGACAAAAAGAATTATAGCTTTACTAACATCGTAATAATGAGTTTATATAAACTAAGGAAATGCAAACTTCTCAGATGCATGAACTAGATCGAGGAATATTTTAAAATATAAGAGACATGGATAGTACAACAGGATAAAAAGTCCCCTTTGTACCCAAGTTCTGCACCACTTACAGATGCACAAACTACTTCAGACTGTAAGGAGGAAACAAAAATGTTCTTATCTCTCCAGAGAGGTTGTTCATGTACTGGCAAACACCTAAAAGGAAAGAACTACCCTCACGGTCACCTTGACACAGAATTTCTGCCTCTCAAGTTCATACTGCTGTCCTTTTTTTTCCTCATCTCTCTCTCTGCAGAGTAGGAAAAATATCTGAGCTTTGCAGGTTGGTTTCTCTGGGAGAGTAAAGTTAGTGACACAGAGGCTGCAAATACTCTTGTACACAAAAATCCCCTAAACAATCCCATCTTCTGGGATTTTCAGCTCACAGTCAGCTCTCAGTTCTCAAGCAGCAATTCCAGACCCAGGACAGAGTTTAATTTGAGTTGGGGCAAAGACTCTTTTGCCTAACTCCTCTTATCCAGAATCTTGTATAGCCAAAAGTTAATGGACTCTTTCTAGCTGGACTAAAAATTTACCAGTATACCAAGAAGAAGAAAGTAAAAGGGTCTGGGCAGCAGCATTGCTCGGCAACACCTTCTGTATCACAAGCGTGAGACTGTCAGTGCTTCACTAACCCCCGTCACTCAGATGAGCTCTTTAGATCATAGGGCTGAGCTCTGTCATCACACACCCATCTAGAGGAGAGATTTTATCAGAGGGATCTAAGTAACAGCTGGTGTTAATGACTTAAAGAAAACAGAAACAAAGTTTTGACTGTTTTGTGTTGGTATATTTTCAACGGCCACTGCTGTTTGTAAAACTAATAAAACATGAAACCAGCAAAAAAATCCAGGATCAAAATCAAAAAATTCAAAGAGTTAAAATTAACCTACTTTTTATCCCAGAAATTAAAATTTCTGAGGAATCCCAACAATATATTCCACAGCTTGAAAAGGGAAATGTTTCTGAACTATCAGAAACCCCACAATACACAAACCCTGAGTTTCAGCCAGCTTCAGTAAACAGTTTATCAACATTCATTACTCACAGTCAGTGTACCACTACGCACAGCCTTAACATATGCTGCCTGACACCCAGCCTCCCAGGAAAAAGAGCGACTGCTCTAAAGATCTGGTTACTTAAGCCTGAGAGCTAAGAGACATAAAGGAGATGAATCTGTAATTATAGCCCAGTTACTATGCAAATACTTCAGCACACTATCTTGGTAAGAAATCTAGGTCTTCCCTTTCAGAACAGTTTCATTATTAGAAACGATTATTGCCTTTATTCCACCACTGTGATATTTCATGCACCTTATATAGCACAGATAAGGAGCAAACAAGAACAAACAGCTTTTACCTCTGCAATCCTCCCTGGCAGCATCAAAATCACAGCTCTGAAAGGACCAGAAAAAAGAAATACCCAGGGATTTTAAATCTGTGGTTAGCAGAAAGCCTGAATAATAAATTGCATCTCATATCTTAAGACTGTAGATATTTTTAAGGAGTTCATAAGGTTGTATGCAGCTGAACCCGCATGGGTCAGACACACCATGATTCCTTGTGTCGTGCAGGTGGTGAGTGTATAATGGATCGTTAACACGTTGTCCTGGCTGTGAACAGTTTTTTAAGTCTGTTTTCTTCTGCTGGTATTCTTGACTGCGCTCGTGTGATAGAATTAAGGCAGGAATTTCACTGAGGAGTACATATTAGAAAGGGCGGTACTGCGTGAGGACTTCATGCCACTGTAGCCGCGGTGAGTGGGGCAGCGGGGAGCAGAGGCACCAGGAATGCTCTGATAGAGACTTCGCTGCTCTACACGATTATTGCTGATGGGCACCAAGGCTGACGCTGGATGTGCTGGGCGAATGCGATGTGGACACAACTGGGGTAAGCATACTGTACTGGATAAGCACATCAGACCTAGCTATGCATAGCATGGGTTTATCTGCAGTGTAGGCAAGCTGCTTTAAAGCAGCTTGGCTGAAACATAATTCAGAAAGGAGAAAAATCCACAGGCAGAGACTTGCCATTGAAAATGTCCTGCACCTCAGCCACAACTTCATTATCTCACATTCACTGGGCTACTTCAAACATCCAACGTGTTATTCACAGCCACACAGTTTTCACAGAATCAGCAGAGGAAGGAAAAAAGATGCTTAAAAAGAACTTTCTAATCAAGGAAGTGAAAAAGCAAGCTGTCCTGCATACTTCATCTACTCCCTCACATTTATTAAAGGTAAAATAATTTCTCTCTCCTCACAAATGGAGCAGATACAGTATCTCTCCTCAGAGCACCAGAAGCCACGAGGGTGGGCTAGATTAGGTTTATAGGACTAATGCAACCTTGTATGAGGCGTTACTTCATGAAGTGGTGAGTTAGCAACATGTTTCTTGCAAAACGCTTTGTTTGCATCTTCTGTCACGCAAACAAAAGCGGTAATTGTGGGGAGATCTGTTTTGATTTTCTGTGCTGCTGCCTCATCTTTAGATGTAAGCACCATGTCAGGCAATTCAGAAATGACACCCCATCCTGCAAACATTATGGTTGATCATTAAAGATTGCTACGATATTTGCAAAAAGGATAATAGAGATCTGGAAAAAATCATGAATAGTACGCGATACATGGAAACAGATGTTTTTATGGCACGCTGGGTAAATTCACTGCAATTTTTTGCATTTCCTTTCTTGCTATCTTTTCTCATTTGAAGGACAAATCTGTATTAGTTTCCAAACAGAGAGCATATTGTTCCACATGTTCTACAGCTCCTGAATCACACTAATTTGTATTACTACATTTTTAATTTAATGATTGATATGTTGGCTTTGCAAACTGACTGTCAGAATAATTCATATAGTATTAAAAACCCAAGCGTACAGTAGTTTTATTAATGCACCCTTAAAGAATAATGAAACCTTCAGCCTCGCGCTAATGAATTCTGGTGAAACACTTATGAATGATGCTATTCATATATGCCTGTCCCTCAGGTGGAGAGGAGGGTGAGGGAAGGGAAGGAACAAAAAAAACAAAACAAAAAAAAAAAAAAAAAAAGCAGCAAAAATTTCTGGTGATAAAATGGAAACATTTTCTGAAATAACCTTCAGATATTAAGTCCTGGTAGGAGAAATGGCAGCTTCAAACATCCACTTATTTATTCCCCTGCACTGCAGGTTTATGAGGGATTGCTTCTTGTTTTGTTTCATTGAAAACCCCAGTCATAGCTGTTCCAGGCTCTCTAACAGTACCAAGGCAAGATCTATATACCTAAGGTCGAGTCCTGAAGCCCTAAATCAGTTTTTCAATGGATGTTTTGCTTCGGGGGCAAATACTGTTCTCAGCCCAAACCCACAGCTCCAGAGACTCATCAGCACGCTATGAACATGATGCATGTGAGTACAGGAAGGTTCGCAGCCCCGTGTACAAGAAAAGTACACACAATTCACATGCAGGATTTGTTTTCAGATGGTCTAGCTATGTATGACCGAGAGAGAAGGAATGAGATTAACCACCAGCCTTGCGAGGTTCCTTTTTATATTTGTGCCTAAGGATACTGTAGTACAACTTCTGATATTGCAGTGTAAAATATCAGTACATTGCAACTGAAACACTTTTCCCCAAATACCTGAAGTTTAATAAGTTTCACTAAGTCCAAGACAGACTTACAAAGCACATACCTAGATTCCCACCTGTTGTTAGCATGTCAGGAAGTATTATGCAGAAAGTCGAACGCGGTTATAGTATCCAGGCTAGTTAAAGGACAGACTAGATCAATAAAGTTACAAGAATAAATGGATGTGAATACCCTGTCTGAGAGTACTCTGCTTCCGGCAGCCTGCATAGGACTTCAGAATAAAATCAAAACTCCAGAAGAGACACTTAAAGTGAGAAGTGTTGTGTTTCAAAACCACCCAACCCAACCAAAAAACTCAACCTCCAAGAAGTTACGCTGAACTAGTAGAGAACAGATCTGTAAATCCTGTTTGACGACCGTAGGAAAGGAAGGATTCGGCCAGTAGCTTTGAGAAGGGCCAACTTCTTGAAAGGGGTCTAAACCCCATCCTGTTCATGATGGTGTGAATCTTCAGTACCAAATGGATCTTCAGTACCAAAGAACCACAGGCTCTTCTCTTTCTTTTGTAAGAAAGACGGACCAGTACACAAGGGTTACACTGTGTCACACCAGAGCTACCCAGCACAAAGGGTAGCAGACTGACTTCCCAGAAAACAACTGAGGCAGCTTTTTCTGGAGCCTGCAGTGGATATGTAAGGGATGTGCTACTACCCTCTACCCTAATCAACACAGGCTATGCCATCAGAGAGAGTCTGACCATTCAACTCTGCCAGAGTTTGTACAGTTATGTTAAAAACAAGATAAAACTACCCAGATGTACCAAATTGCTGAAATATGAGGAAAAGCACATTCTAAAAGAAAAGAGAGAAATGGAAGAAAGCATAAATGACAGAGGGTGCATGCTGCAAACACATCCCCTTTCGTGGCTGAGAGTCTAATTCAAGTATGTTGTTGAGAGGGATGGAAAATTGCAGCGTACTTTTGTGCGTTGTTCCTGTGGCACATACATAGAGGATAGTAGCACCCACTGCTTGGGTGAAAGTATCTGGTTTCATTCAGCTGTACTGTGTATCGAAAAAAGAAACTATCACTGGAAGAAAAAATTCCTGCTATGCTGAAATCTTGTTTACTAGTTGGCTCTAAGTCAGTAAACCTGAGCTTCTGCCTAATATGCTATATGATGCCATGCAGGCCATTTTACTTTCCTCTTTTGTAATACCACAAAACATAACAGGTATCTTACAAAAATTACATAAAATGTATAAAGAATAGAATTAAGGAAATAACTGAATGTTTCTCTATGAGAAATTCTTATATTTTAGTACTTTTCACCATCAGTGTTCTGAAACATAGTATTTAGAGAAGATGAAACATCAAAATTTCAATACTGTAGGTATAAAAGTGGTGCATTCTTGAAGCAAAATATTTTGTACTGAGTCAGTTCAACATTAAGCCACCTCCTGCTCTGCAGTACATTGCCTTGCAGAAATTGTTCCCTGTGCTGCTTGATGTCCATGCTCTTCACTGCCTAGATCACCCCTCCCGAAGCAGTCCATGCACCCCACACCTGGGCCCCCCCCCACCCAACACCCGGGAGGGACACGGTGCTGCACCCCAGCGCACAGGTGGGGCAAGAAGCACCCACCCCTCCTGCCCGGCGACGGGCACTAACCGCAGCTCCTCGGGACCAGCAGGCCACCATAAAGAAAACTAAATATTTTATGACAGTTCATTTAACTGAAATATCGCATGCAATTCAGACACAACAGGTCCGACAGCCAGATCTATTTCTGTTGTTAACCTTTCAAATCACTTACCTGTGAAAACTCCATCTCTCTCTCTCTAAATTAACAACGATCAAGGAAACGAAGAGCTGTCTGAATCCCTTAGTGACAAGCAAAGGATGTTGTTTTCATTCTGCAGCTCCTGACTACCAGGGTAAAAACCAAATCACAACCAAATTTGCATTTGCAAATAGTGGTGAATTGCTACGGATTCCAGGACTTCGACTTCAAAAATGAAACTAATGAAGTAATTGAAGTCCAGCAAACTTTTCCCCAACAGTAATTTCTACAATATTTCAGCTTGACATGAGGAGTAAGAAAAACATCTCAGAAAAACAGGTGCTTAAAGGCAACTTAAAGCTTTACTCATTTTTGTATGACAGTCCTGTGCCAGTATGTCCTCACCTGGTTTTGTCTGCTTTCTTCTGGTTGGTAACACTACTCAGTTTCTCCCCCGTAGGAGGATGCACTGCAATGCAAGGGTTTACTTTGTAAAAATTGTAAGTGTTTGGGGTTTTTTTGTTGTTTTTTGTTTTGTTTGTTTGTTTGTTTTTTTGTTGGGGGGGGCCTTTTGGGTTTTTTTTGTTGTGGTTTTTTTTGTTTGTTTGTTTGTTTTTTTGTTTTGTTTTTTGTTTTTTTTACTGCACCATAGCATAAAATTTTACCAGGAAAACCATATTTCTCTGCTCTTAGAATACATGAGTACACAACACAGAAACAGATCATGAATGCTGTTATAAGGGTATGCCAGCCAAGGCTAAACACCTGAAATGGGAACCTTATCCAGCAAAGTGCCAAGTTCTTCTTAATATTAATGGCACATTAGGACACAGACCGTTTTTTGCAGAAATGTGCAGAGAAATCCCAGTAATTAAAAAAAATTAAAAAAAAAAAAAAATCACTTGCTGCCCTTTTGGGGTGGGGGAGCAGAGGGGTTGGAGGAACAACAGGGAACGGCTCAGGTTTTCTTGTAATTTTCTTGACATACTCCATCAATATAAAAACACTTGGGTTGTGTGTGACACAGCGCTGCCAGAGAGGAGACGTGTTTACTGGCTCTTACAAAATTTTTGTGACATTACTAGTAAGAGTTATTCGAGACTGTAATCCTCATCTATAAGACAAAGCCCAGCGCAGTCAAAAGAAAACAGCAACAAACCCCCCTCTGCCAGGAAGCTGACAGGCAAGGCAAAGTCAGCGGCTCAGAAGTCCCGGTGCTCAGTCCCTCGCACACAGATGGGAAGGGGATGATGGGAGGCTGCAGGAAGCACGAGGAGGTACCAGCTACTGCACTTGTCTGGAAAGCATCTTATGAAGTGCACCAAAGCAACTGCTCAAAGCCCTTTCCAGCTCTCACACGTTCCTCTGATGACTGCTGTGAAATAAGTGCTACTTCAGTATAGTAAAGCAACAAGCTGTCCTGAGTCAAGAAACTTTAGAGCAGAGCCATGGCACGCTACAGATACATTTTTCTCAGACCTTGCCAACATGCCTGATGCATTCTGCATCCTCTACAAAAAGTCAGATGTCTCTTACGTTTCTCAGTCTTCCAAAGAGTACCTGCATCATGTCACGTTGCAGTGGAAAAGAATTCCAAACTAGTAAAAAAAAAATAAAATACGTTTATCTTGAAAAAAACATTAGTAGATGTTGGTAAGGAATAAAATAAGGAGTCCTGCCTTCTTAATTCTTGTCTGTATTTACTAGTTCAGGAACTGGGAAAAAATCCTGAAGTTTAGGTGCAACCATTAACACGTACAAATTGTACAGCAGAACTCGGAATCGTTTTAGAAAATACCTTAATTGCTCATCAGAATATTTTTAGCAGCAAACCTTCTTAATATATATAAAAAGAAACACTTTCCAATGCTGGTAGCCCTATCATTTCCTGATTTAGACCACCTGAACAAAATGGGTTGCTTACCCCTGTCTCAGGTGTAACGTGGTTACGGGTAGAAGCTTTCCCACTGACAGGCCTAGCTCTGTTCATCAGGGTGTTCTCTGAAGGTGAACAACGAGTTTATTCTTCATGATCTATGCAATTGCTTCTTTATCACTGTCAAATAGAGTTAGTCAATTTGTGGTTTTGTGGCAGGGGCACTTTTCTATTTAAAAGAATTAGATGAACTACTTCCTGCACCTCAGGCTGAATAATTGTAAAATCATCACAGTTTCTGTGAACATGGGGATGATTTAAAATGGTATTTTAGAGGTTCCGGATTTTACTAACAGTCTCTAGTGAACGCCATGTGATATTTCAGTCCTCACCCAAAACATGAACGTACTTAGACAGCAGCAGCCCCATACATTCACTTGAACCTTGCTGGAAAGCAGTACTTATTTTCTGTTTGTTGATACCAGTTTTACACTGTAAATTTATAACAACAGAGGAAAGAGATTGAGGCTGTTTTGGTAGAAACACAGTACCTCTGAGTTATAAAAACCCACCCCGTCCCCAGCCTTTCAGAAGGTACACGGTTTGAACCCATTAGCTGATCCAGACCAGTTACTACCTTATCACAACTCTGTTCATTAGTGATTTTCAGTAATGACTTTTGAGATTCCAGTACTGCCAAACAAAAAACTAGTTAACATTTTTAAAAACTAATCAATGTGAAAGACAACAAGAAAATGTTTCTAGAATTTTCATTCTAACTCCACTTACCTATTCACTGAAAAAGTGACAACTGTCACCACATCACAGTATCTATAATGTGTGTACTGTATCTTTACACAACAACTCTCTTTTTTAACCAGAAAAAGAACAAAGGAATAAAAAGATAAATGTAACATTAATGCTGGATTTATGTGCTGCAGTAGAAATAAGATGAATACACAACTATCGGGCTTGTCAAAGACATATTTGGGTAGTGGCAAACACATTTCAGAAAACGGGCTACAGTCTCTTGTATCTGCACTTCATCTGACAGACAAGTTCAACATTAAAACAAAAAAAGAAAAATCCAAGATGAAAGTAAAAATGTGGAAAAAAAAAATCCCAAAACTCCAAACACTTTCAGGAAAATTCATTTCTTTCTAAAGAGAACAATCAGCTCCAAGCGCTGGTGTCTGTTTTGCAGCACATCCAGACAGATCTAGTCTAGCATTAATGTGCTACAAACACTTCCAGAGCTTCAGTAGCCCCATGCTTCCCAGTCGTTTTTTGGGTTTTTTTGGTTTGGGGTTGTTTTTTTTTTTTTTTTGAACATGCAAGTTTAAGGTTGATTCAGTTCTCCTCTGCAAAACCCTTTATTTTCAAAGGTTGTACAGTTGGATTTACAATGGCTGGTTATTGCAAGGAGGAGAGGGACGAGGACGTAATCCTACAAGCCTGGAAAAATTGCAAGAATAAATCATGATGAAGACTTTTCCTTTTATTACATTTACTTTTAGAAAAACAGTATAAATAAAAGACTGCAAACAAGAACAAACCAAAAAAACAAGAAATAGGAATGATCCTTTCTTCTATTCCTTTTCCTGCTAAAGCTTTTTCTGTCTTTGCTCTAGAAACACAGCACTCTAAAAATCTATTAATATTCCTCGTTTTCCCTAGCTAACTGTCATTATTACGGAAAGTGAGAAATGGCTGTCAAGCTCAAAATCAAACCCAAGCACATTCTAAATCCCCTACAGCCACACTTGTTCCATATAAGGACATTGCTGCTATTATGGCAGTGAGTAGAGTAAATAATTTAAAAAAATAATTAAAAATGTTAATAATTAACAATCCCAAAGCACCCTTTTTTTTCCCCACACAGTTTGTTCTCCAAACAGAAGCAGGGATCTTTTATTCTACCCAGTGCTTATCAATCCGCAGGTCACAGGAGACTGGGAAATTTAGATCACATAGCATGCATGGTGTGAGTGGGAGACCGCATTCAAACAGGACCAAAATCTATACTCAAATGGAAAGATCAGCATGGATTCATCAAAATGGAAGGCTGCACTCAGACGTCTGCGTGCGTCCATCCTAAGCGCTCAGAACAAAGCAGAATCTGTCAACGTTGAAGAACTCTGCCTTTCTTGGCTCCAGAGAGCAACTAGGGGAGAAGAAATATGAACGTCTTCTCACAAGAAGCATACTTAAATGAAGTCTGGAATTAGTTCATTAGTTCATATTCCAACCGTAGGGTCAGACTTTAATGATGAAGCCAATACAAGCCAGTAACTTCCAGTCATAATCACAAATTCAGTGCCACGCAGACATGGCTAGAAATAAAACAGGCTGTTTCCCTACTCCCAGCTTTCTGGGAAATGTACTTTTAATCTGTCCAGCTGAAAGTAATTTCAAGGCATTTAGGACTAATAATTCTTACTGTAGCTCAGATTTAGATCTGGTCAGATATTAAAGTGCTTTGAACACACAACCGAGGCTGGACCTCCAGTAACACTATGGTTTCACCTCCTTGATGGTTTTTGAAAGTGGACTGGCACCCAAAATGCAGAACACTTCTGAAAATCTGGTCTGTCTTCTGTGCCCATCATGCTGAAGTCAAACCTTCCACCTAAAAACCTTGGAAAAAGTCCCTTTACACTTCACCTTCCCTTATGTTCTTACTCAAGGCAGGACCTCCACTGCCTTTGCTGGGAACTGGCTTTTCTAAACATCATGATTTTGACCAGACTGTTGAGTCATCCTGCTATAATTGTTTTAATGACAACTAAAAAGACTTATTTCTGATCATTTAAAAGTACATTAAAATTCAGTCCTAAGGCAATGAAAAACTGGCAGAGTAGCAGTCCCAATGAAATTTAGGAGTGTCTCTCTCCCTCTCTCCCCGCCAGAAGCAGGATTTTCAAGGAGAGGCAATGTACTTCATTAAACAAAAGGATGCAGCTAGGAAAAGCGGACAAGCTTTCAGACACACAGTTCCTTCAGGTCAAATATCATAATCAAATCAAATAAAATAATTTTCAAACTATTGCAGAAGTGCACTTATCTCCAGTGATAGCAAACATGCCTTTGAGTTTACCACTGCCTATTAAGCCTTAATATTTTTGTTTGGGAATGGGCACAAGCTCTGCACAGCATTGGAGCAGAAGACTTCTCCATTTGAGTTTACATACTAGAAAAATTCTGGAGTCTAAAAAAAAAAATATCCCTGGCCTGTGCAGTAAGTGTCCATTATGTCCAGTGCAATGCAAGTATTTTCTCCTTGAGTATTTCAAAATATTTTCTTGAAAGTCACTGAATTTCTCCCAGGATGTTTTAATTTCTATTTTTCTTAATGGATAAAGAAATCATATGTGTAAAAGCCTTTTATTATTGTCAGCATCTTTCCAGTCACTTTAACAAGATCCTTGTGAAAATCCTACATTGGACCTTACCTCTGCACCTGTTACTATTTTTTGTCATTCTGTACCTCCTTTTGCTCTGTTAAGTCACTAGACTGTGAACAGAGCCGCTAGCCCTGTTGGTCAGTAAGAGCAAGGGGAGGAAGGCTCCGCTCATCTCCCCCATGAGACCCCTCACGTGGGCTTTGCTCCTCAGTGGTGAAGTGGCAGCAAGGGCTTGGACCCAGCAAACCATGTCAGCCCGAATGCTGGGGCGCGGAAGAGGCCTGATGTTGAGCCAAGCCTCCGGGGTGGAAGAAAGCCTTCCTTCTCCCAGGAAGCCATGAGGGGCCTGCGGAGAGCCTGTGCCACCAGCAGGTCAAGGGAAGTTGCGGGACTACAAAGAGAGCCTGGCGGACATCCTATCTTGACAGGTATGGCACACATTTGCTTTTTAGCCTTTCATTTACCTTCTCTTTCACACAAAGTCTGTGTTTTCTCCTTGTAAAGAGTTGCTTTGTTATTCTGTGTTACAAAACACGGCTGAAGAAATTACATGTCTTTGGTCTGTTTGTGGCATATTCACTTTGAAAAGGGGGAAGTGCAAGTGATCATTTGAAGGACGTGAGGTCTAATCACACTCCTCTTCTTCCTTCCAGCTTTCACCACACATTTTGGAAGGCAGAAAGTGTCTCTGCTTTGTGATTTTGGGTGCAGCATTTCAATAGCTATTGCCAGTTTGCCTAAAGAGAGAACAAAGATGCTACTAAATTCTGATTTTCTCAACTCCCCGAGGCTCTGTTATGAAGTATTCAGTAAGCGACAGCAATCTCATTTGTGACATTCTTATTTCGAAGCTAGTACTGATAATCCCACATGGTGTTAAAAGGGATCCTGGCATACCAAAGGCTCTGTCTTTTAGGCAAAATATAAAAACTAGACCCTTCTGCTCTCAGGAATTACAAGCTCCTACACAACCCAGATGTTAAGGTTGGTGTCCTGGTCAAATCCCAGCCTGAGCACTGTCATTCTCATTCACTGTCATTCACTCTCCAAGTCTTCCTTCTTCTACCCAAGCAAAGATTAGACACCCTGTCCCAAAGGCTTGTGTCCCAGCACTGGACTCAGAAAGCCCCATGATATCTACACACCACACCAAATCCAGGAAAACAAAAAGTGTGATCTACACAAATCATTAAATCCTTAATTGGAAGCTTTATAGGACTAAAAGTACCATATATATGGTGCACTGAAGTATAAATACATAACTCCACTGAATAAAACGGTATATAAACATCATAGTTCACTATTAAAAAAGACCTATGACTGACTTCAAGTGCATCTACATATGCAACAACTGTGGTTTTGCAGACTGGTGTCATGGTTTAACCCCGAATGGTAA
>KL263218.1:4048-17678 GCA_000699545.1 Podiceps cristatus
ATACTTCTCAGCAAATAAAGTTATCTAAGGGTAATCATTAAGCCCTTACGAGCAATGCAGCTCGCGTGGAGCTGGGGGAGACAGTGAGTGAGATACTGCTGCAAATGTCCTTGCAGAAAGCGGCTGACCTTGGCGAGGCAGAACCACACGACTGGTTCCTGACCTCCTCCGAATTTGGGGATGGGCGATGGCTGCAAGACAGGTTTCCTCACAAGGAGTCAAAGGGCTTGCGGCGGCAACCATGGCCAACCCGTGCTTGAAGCAGTCACGTCCCTCCTGCAGCAAGGAAGGGGCACAGGGCGGTGGGAGAAGCTGGTTTGGAGAGGGGCAGGCTGGAAGCACACAGGATCACAACTGGGTGAAAGCTTCGAGAGCAGCTCCTGAGCATCACCTACCCATCCCTGAAGTTGGGCAGTTGTCCTCCACGAGGGCAAATCCCACCTTTGGAGCCACCGGAGCTGCTACCCAAAGCAGCTGCCCCGGGGGCTGGCAGAGCTGGCTTCAAAGCATCTCTGGCGGGTTTTGCCTTAGCACCAGCTTGGCCCCTGCTATTGCTTAAAACATATTTATTTTTTTTTTTAAATCAGCCAGGACGTAAATGAAAAAAGTTGGCTGCGCAGGAATTAGGCCTTTTGGCTGATAGTTTGGGAAGCATCTGTCTCCATCATCTGCAAATTAGTCTTCCACAGGAGAGTAATCAGATGGTTAATGTAGCCGCAAATGAAATCGCCCATCATTAACTATTCAAACCAAGAGGTCTGTAAAGGATCGGCCCAATAAATCCCCCCTGGAGTGAGGGCAGGGGGAGCCGGGAGGGACTGGAGTCACCGCGACAGGGCCACGAACTGGTGATGGTGACGGGGTGCCTGAGGCCACCGGGGAGCCCCGGGAGCCGTGCTCCGAGCGTCAGGTTCTCACCAGCCCGAAAAGCCCGCGGAGGGGGATGGCTTGGAGGAACCAAAGCCCAGCTGGTGTATTTGGAGCAAACCCAGAGATCGGTGCTAGTCAAAAAAATTCTGGTTTGGGAAGGACGAGGGGTCAGTGAGGCCGGGTCCCAGACCCTGCAACAGGCATCTGGCCCTGCGGGGTCCCCAGCGATTTGCCTTTCAGGGTTCGCTAAAGCAGCAGCTCCCCGGCCCCGTAAATGCTACTGTCCCCTCACCTCCGGGCTGGCCACGAGCACCGCGCTAGTGAGCCAGCATCACCTCCTCCTCCTCGTCACCCCATCCCGGAGCTCCAGGGTGGCCCCACTGCACCCATAGGCGCAGGTGGAGGAAGGCACACATGGGGCTGGGGACACGCTGGGGATCTCCTGGGAGAAGGAAAGGCCACAGCGATGTCCTGGCTGGTGCAGCAGGAGAATTGCTCAGGCTTGAAACCTGGGTGACAGGCTGGTGTTTCACAGCTGGGAAAAGCAAGCGTAGAGGGCAAAAGGGCCTTTTCTCCTGGTTTTGGTCTTTCCAAACTCCTGGCCAGCGAGCTTCTGGGATAAAGCGGGGAAAGAAAAACCAAACCAGGCAGTAAACCCCTCCACAGTCACAGGAAAGGGGAAGATGCAGATGTTGCCAAATGTGCCCGGCCTTGCTGGTGGCCCTGGGGAAACCCCCGCACCCACGGGCGCCTCTGGTCCATAGTTCCTGCTTGGCCTAGAAGTTCATCATCACGACACGGGAAAGATAAGGGAGTTTTGGACCCCCGCTGACACCACCACATACATGTAACAAGCACGGAGACCGAGGGAGACGTTTACCCCTTTGAAAGAGGTCAGCGCAGAGGTCGCATAACATCCAAGCCCTGGGGATGCCGTGGGCTGCCTCTATCCACGGGGCTGCGTTTTGCCCTTAAAGAGTGATCCCTTAAAGATGACTTTACTGCCAGAGAAGGGGAGGAGATGGAGGGAGCCTGCGTGCTGGAGGAGTAAGTTCTTTGTTGCCTAGAGCTTGTTAAATCCATACATTGAAGAGAAGAATAAATAAAAAATCAAATCTCTACTTCTGAAAAGCGTTTCTGTGGGGAGCTGCTTCCCTGAATCTTCCAGACCCGGCCTCTGTCAATAAATCAATAGCTGATGCAGGTCGGCTGCAATCGGCTGCAGGAGAGCAAGCGTGTGATGGATGGACAGGAGAGAGGCGAATCTAAGAGATAGGGCAGAGGTGATGCTCACCTTGAGCTTTATTGTTTGCCACTGAAAGACAAGGTAGTGTGGAGGCATTAACCGAAGTGCTTACGGCAGGAGCAGTAGCACAAACCCCCCCTCCCCAAAGTCCACTTCTCCTGAAGAGCCTGCAGCGTCTCTCCTCTGGCTTTTACCCTGCATCCTGCGGTCTTCCTTGCCACGCAAATGGGTAAACTGAGGTGAGGAGAGAAGCTAAATGATGCTCCGAATGGCTAGGAAAGGAAGGATGCCCCTCGGGCCCCTGCTCAGTTGTGCCTTTTGTGTTAAAGCTTTCCAGTTTTGGTTGCAAGGGGGACCTTGTTGCTCCTGCATGGTGAGGAGGGAAGCGTGGGAGAGAAATGTGGGATTTTCACAGCTAATTTCCTAGTTTTCGAGCCCAATGTCTGCTCAACATCAGGAACTATACTGGGGAACTATCCTGGGGAATGGAGGACCAGATCTCATAGGTCTGGAGTTCGCTTGGGGCAGCACAGACCAAACCCAGCCCTCGCTCCCAGCCCAGCACTGAGATCAGCCTGGAGCAGCGATGGGCTTCCCTGCGTCTGTCTCACGGGGAGAGGTTGTCCCTTCTGCCACCCTCCTCCTGACCCACTGATTTTCTCTTCCCTCCCCTGAACTCCAGGAGACCTTTGGGACCCTCAGCACATCCCTGGCCTCGGGGACAGATGCGAGGGGAAAGCTGGTAAGAAATAAGGTGACGCTTCTCATGCTGAACCACTTCTCCTTAGCTTCACCTTAATGACTTACTTAGCTGAGGCTGCACGGGCCGTCCCACATAACCGCCCTCATGGGGTTATTCCAGCCCTTCCAAACACATTTATATGTTGGGTCTTGGCAGCCCAGAGACAGGGAGTTCCTGAACACAAGGGAACACAGAGGGAAGAGGATCCCCTTTGGTTTGCCTGCTTATCAGAGAGATTTGGGGGTTTGTCTCATTCCTCTGTTAGGAAAACAAGAAAATAACCATTTCCCTTCTTCTCCAGGCTGCTCACATTCTTTAGGGCTCCTCATACGCCCCTTAATATCCTCTCATGTGCGGACACCAGCTGGTCCCACTCAGTGCCTCTCCTTGCTCAGCCCCCAGAGCAGGAGGGGATGGGAGTATTGAGTATGGATTGGCACAAGACTATAATGATGTATTCTGATTTCTCCTCTGTTCCTCTCTTAATCATTGCTAACATCCGATTTGCCTTTTTGACTGCAGCCGAACATTGAGCTGACATTTCCAGAGAACTACCCACATTAACTCCAAGAGCTCTTCCCTGAGCAGTAATAGCTAATTTGGAGCCCATCGCAGTATATAGGTAGTTAAGGTTGTTTTCCTCATGTGCATGACTTTGCATTTATCAACATTGTATTTTATCTGCCCTTTTATTGCCCAGTCTCCTTGTGTCCTTAGATTCTTCGGCAAACTTTCACAATCGTTGTGTCACCTACCCTGAAAATTTCTGCCTTACACCAAGCCTTATTGCTGTATTTTCTGGGGTTTGGTTTTTGTTTTGTTTTGTTTTGGTTTGGTTTGGTTTGGTTTGTTTTTTTCCCCAGATTATTTAAGACCATGTGGATCAGGGTGGGTGCCAGCACTGATCCCTGTGAATCCCACATGGAAGTCCTCCATGGGTGTCAGTCTCAGGCTGAAGGAATGATGTCTAGGCATTGCCTGGCCACGTGCCTGGCCCCAGGTTCTCCAGGAGAAGCAAACCTGTTTCAGGCCCAGTGCACTGCGTAAGAAGGGGGCTCATTTTGGAGAACATGGAAGTGAGCAGCCACAGATCCCATAAGATAATCAGGAATGTCGTGGAAGGTCCTTCACCCAGGCACAAGGCTTCTGCCCATGTCGATGTTGTCTTCAACCCTTGTTGCTGTCCTGCATGGGCACATCCCTCCTGAGGTCTGTCTGTCCAGCTCGTCCATCCCCTGAGCTGGGACCCCACTTGAGCAATTCTCGTCTGGGAACCTGCAGAGCAAGATTTTCTCCTGGAATGTCTGCAGGGTCCTTGACCCTGGTGATCTCCAGGAGCATGGGGAGACAACGCAGCCCAGATCCTGGGGGCCGGGTCAGCTGGGAACAGCGTAGAGCACCCACCCCTGCTCAGAGATGAGCTCTCCTTGGGCAGGGGATTCAGAGCTGCCCTTTCGCCCGTGACTCACCCCATCTTCTCTGGCACCAGTCTTTGTCCTTTCCTTGCTGCTTGGAGGTTTGTAACAGCAGGATGGAGCCGCCCGGCTGACGGTCAGCCTGTGCTTCGCAGGCAAAGTAAATGCCTTCCAAATCCAGGCATCGTTTCCCCAAACGGAGATTTGTTGTCACAGGGTCTATATAAAGAGGAGGGGACTGGGATTTGTACCCCTATCCATGCCACGAATGAAGGCATCCCATTTCATCTCCACTCCTGACCAAGTCATGGAGATGCTGCATCACCTCCATGCCCCGAAGGATGCAGCAGCCCCCACAACTGTACCAAGAGGCCCAGTAGCCTTTGCTATACACCTCCCTACGTGCCCCTCGACATGGGGAGAAGCAGGGGAGTCCAGCTTTGCTTTGTTTCTCCCTCCAACTCCTTCTTGGTTTCATTCAAAACATCTTGGAAAATAATAGCCCAAAATAAACCAGGCTGCCAGGGAAGGCTGGAGGGAGAGGACAGTGCCCACTGCTATGGCAACTGCAATCACTCCCTGCCCTGCTGTGGGAGGCAGAGCTGCCGATTTTTCTTTATTTCTGAGCAGATTGGCTCAGCCCCAGCCCAAGGCATGCACCGAGACAGTCTCTCCTTGGGTGGGTAAACTGGCATCTCACCCGCAGGCAGCACAGTGAGCCCCGGGCACCGCCGGCGGGGCGAGGGGCAGCCAAAAGCAAGGCAAGTCTAGGGGTTGTAAGCTTTTGGAGTTGGGTGGAAAGGAGCAGACTTGTGGTTTCGGTGCTGGATCTCCCCCTCCATCCCTGCAAAGGCCTTGTGTACTTGGTCACAAGACAGAGATCCTGGTGTGCCTAAAAATAAACCAGCCAAAGGCAGACAGAGAGTGCTCTCATGGCGAAGGCTTGGCCTGCACGCAAGCAGATGAGATATTTAAAAGGTCTGAAAGCAAACCTAAAACCAGATCAAAAAGACAGCCACTGGATGGCATTAAAACATCCCCGGCTTCTCCGTAACACTTCGGACTCCTCCAGGAGATTGTTGGTTGAGACTAAAGTAAACGCGATGGGTGTTTGCAAGCCACCTTGCCTTGCACCCAGGTAGTCATCACCCCTCTGGGTCCTTGGCCAGCCCAGCGTCGCCTCCTTGAGACCCCGGGGGGGCCCAGTGCTCACTCACAAGCTCCTCCCAGAACTGGATAAGGGGATGGTTTTGGTGCTGTTTGTGGGTTCCATGCTGTGGGTCCCTCACTAGGATCATCCTGGACTTTCACCCAAACTCTTTTCTTTTGAGGTGATCTGAAACACACCTGCAAAGTAGCACCTGCACTTGAGGACTCCGTTGGCTTTTTCCAAGTGGTCATTTATTGCTGAAGACAGAATTTCAATAGGTGTTATGCAGAGAGGACACTTTTTTGAGTCATACTCCGTTTCCATCAGGATCCTTTGAAGCAGACAAGCCCGGTTCAACCCTTCAGCTGAGGACCAGGGTCACCACCCCAGCCCAACAGGGCTGAGTGGGAGCAGTGGACCTCTGCAGGTCTGGCCCAGAGTAGTAAGAAGTATAATCTTCAGCTTTTAGATATTTTTTTTTTCCCTAAACTAGAACTTTTCAACATCTCCTGTGAAATAGAACTGGGGAAGATGATACAATTAGACTAAAATCTAGTAGCTTCTTGACTTACTCAGAAACATAATAGGTGTTTTAAACATGGAAATTAAGTATCATTTGAAACATCCTGTGTTGGCAGGTCAAAGTATTTAATTTCAGCTTTTAAAAGTCATTTCCTTCCGGAGCTTTCCCTCCAAACACTTCATTCAGCTGAAGTCAACACCATTCCTGGTATTTGTCTGATGAAGGAGCTGTTGCTGCACAGGTTCCTGAGCCATTTCGGCTCATTTTTTCTTGATTTTCGCATCAGCTGTCCTCAAACCGAGCAGCCAGGCTCCTGCCTCACTGGCTATTTAAAGCGCGAGGTCCTGAGTGCCAGACACGCTTCCCCAGTTGGATTTCTCCCCAGCCCATCGCTTTGGACCCTGGTACTGCCAAAGCACCAAAGCTGTAATTAAGAGCCAAATAGAACACCACACGCTGCCAGTTTGAGAACTGGAGGCTAATTTAGAGGCAACAACCTAATTCAGAGGCAACAGACTCATTCACCCCAAACTCTGCAGCCTGGGGAAGGGAGTGGGGCCCTATTGCAGAGCCGGGACTCAAATCTCTCAGGTCTCCAGGAGTTGCCGGGTGCAGCCCCAGCGTTCAGGCTGGTAGCACCAGCTCCAGGAGCCCTCGCTCTTGGGCCGGGGGAGGTTTGACAGCTCCGCACGGCACCAGGTTTCACCGGTGCCTCATAGCCCCGGCAGCTGCAGACCTCCTGGGCTTGCTGGGGCAGGCTATGGGTATCTCAGAAATAAGAAGAAACACTAGAAACAGAGTTAATCTTTTTTACATCCCTCAAGAGATGCTGGTGCCTTGTGGCTCCCAAGGAAAATTGTCTTTTTCTTGTCCCAAAATAAGCTCAGGAGAGCCCTGAAAATGTTTCTCCTCTTCCTCCTTCTCCCTGCAGAGCCACAGCACCCCTGGGAAACGCTGCAGGGCCGCAGTGGTGGGCCGCTGTAGGTGCTGAGGTGGGCTTGGGCTGGTCAGGGCTGAGGCGGTGGTGGGACAGGACCTTGCAGGTCGGACGCAGGAGCAGGACTGGGCTGGAGCCAAGCAGCAGGACAGGATTGGCGGGGGAGGGCTGATAGCCGGAGACTGACCTGACTTGTGTCCTGATGTTCTTCTATGGCCTTGTCTGGTCTCCCCGGCCATGCCGAGGCTCCCCAGGGTCTCCAGCCATCTCCCCGGGGCTCAGCCTGACTGTGCCGAGCCGTAGCCCTTCCCCGGCATCCCTTACGCTGACCTCAGCTGAGCTGCACTCTGGTGTCTCAGGACCAGAATGCGACTCGTGGTGCCTGAAGACTCAGTGGTGCCTGGAGACCTGGGGACCCACCGGTTTGACCGGAGGAAGGGGATATTTTAAACACAGTGCAACTCGCCTGGCCCACGCAGTTGGAGAGAGGAAGATGTTTCTAGCTGTGATAAACTCAGGGCTGCAGCATGAGGCTCACTGCAGGATTGCCACCCGTGGGGGCATCTCTGCAGGCACGTCGATGCCAGCTGCCCTGGGCGCTGCAGCACGAGGATCTCCCCAAGGGTAACCTGGCAGGGCTCCGGTGGCTTCCTGGGACACCTCGTTATGGTGCCCCATGCACAACTGTCCCACGTTGCTCAGCACCACCAGGCCTGGGCAAGCACGTGTGGCACGGCACGCCATGGGATGGGGGGCCTCTGGGCGCCGGGAGGGAGTCGCACGCACTTTCTTCCTTGCAACCACAATAGCAAAGCCCTGGCGGGGAGCTGAGGTGGGGAAAGGGCTCTTTTGTCCTCTTTTAATGCTTGCACCGACATCCCCTGGGTCAAGACTGGCTTCTCCATGGGACCAACGCTGCCACAGTCCTTCAGAGCCGTGCCCCGGACCCAGACAAAGTCCCCACTGCTGTCACCTCCTCCCAGCTGTCGCCAGCTGCAGCAGCGAATCCCCGGCGTCCTCGCTTCGGCCAGGCTCCGCCGCCTTCCCTGGCTCTCGGTACAGTATCTCCCGGCCCCCTCCCCGCTCCTTGGGCTTTGTCAAAGCACATTTCCCAATTAGAGGATAAAAATATTCCATTCCTGACTCCGCGCGCTATCGATTTTGCCTGTAGCTGTGGAGGGGGCGAGGGTGGGTGCATGCGGGGTAGGGAGAGGTGAAGGGCTGTAGGCACGAAGTGCAGCTGCCTCCCCCCCTACCCCTTTATTATTATTGTTATTATTCATCGCTGTGAAAAGCACCTAGCAGGACTGGTTAGCTCAGCTGACCACTGATAGAGAACAGGGGATCGATACTTAATTGACACAGGCTGGGCAGCCTGAGCAGGGATTGGAGATGGGGGAAGGCTTCTGGGAGGAGGGGGGGGAAGAGGAGAGAAGGAACAAAAGCAGGGAAGGGAGGAGAGGCAGGGAGAGGGTGGGAGGAGCGGAGAAATAATGAAGGAAGAGGCAGGGAGAGGAGAGGAGAGGAGAGGACAAAGCCCCGCGGAGCCCAGCTCGCCCGTGGGAGCTCTGCCGATGGGTGCTGTGCCAGCACGTGGCCCCGGCTGCTTTTCGTGCTGCAAGGTCTGACGGGACAGGAGAGGCGACTGCATGACAGAGCCCTCCTGGCGCCTACGCGACTATCTAAATCCTCTTTTGACTGCAAGGTGTGGGCTCCGTCACTGCTGCAGGTGCGTGTACACCCTCGGCACCACAGCAAGAGCAAAGTGCCCTGGACTAGCATTGCTGACTTGTCCCTCCTTGCCCATTGTGGCCAAGACCATAAAAACTAATGATCATTGCTCTGCTGTCAGAAATAGCCCAGCAAGACCAAAACAGCATGCAGGAAATAATCTGCTGGCCTCAGATCTTCTCTTCCACCACCTCATGGTGTGACTCCACCTCCTTCAGCTGCCAGGAGACATCCCTCCCGTAGCAGCACAGCCTGTCCCACGCGGCTGGTGGTGGATGAATACCTAAGCAGAAGATGCGGTCTAAGGTCCCCAAACCTCAGTTTTCCTACTTCTAGATGACACCTCCCAGAGCTGTTGGAAGAATGAGTAAGTTGGAGCAAGGCTCATCTTACGAGGACTTGTTTTCTCTCACATTGGTCATCTGGGTCGTCTCTCTGCCCAGCGAAGCCCTGCCGTGGGGCTGACAGCTCAGAGTGGGGTCTCACTAAGGACCAACTTGCCACGTGGTGGCGGCCCTGGTCATTCCTGTCACTCGAGGTGAGGAGCTAGTCCTGAGTGCTCAGTAGAGCCTGCAATGACCTGCTTTTTGGGGAAAAGCCTTGAGCAGAGGCCAGGCGAGGTGCCAGAGCTGGCAGTCACCCTCTTGTTTCACTCAGCTTTGGTGAGGTCTCCGCTGGAGCAGCTCACCTGGGCTGGGCACCAGATTTACAAGGAAAATGTAGACAACTTGGAGAGCCACGGAGCAAAGGAACAAGAAGACATGGCCTTTGAGGAAGAGTAGAAGGCAGTGAGTTCATGTACTTCATGAAGATAGCAGCAGCAAGCCTAGTAGGACAGGACACTGGTTTCTTCTCCATCTCTTTTAGGGGAAGAATAGAAGAAATCATGTAAGGTTGAAGCTGGGCTCCCAGGCAGGAGTCAATTTCTCTCCGAGGATTTTGGTGGCCAATGGTGGCACCAAACGTGATTGTTACAGAGGTCTGGGGGAGAACAAAGTAGATACTCCTGCAGAACTCCGAGAGACACTGCCTGTGGTACGGAGATCCGGCAAAAGAAACTTTGACAAGAAGGACGGAAAATTGCTGAACTTCTCCAGGACTTGGCTGCTCCAGAGGACTGGGCAAGACATGTTTGGAACCTTTTGCTGAGCCAGGAAGGGAAAACCCAAAACATGCCTTGACCTTCAAAGTCCTTCAGCTGCCAGCAGCATGAGCTGCTGTTCACTCCGAGCTGAGCTGGGCTCTCAGCCCGATAGAGAGAGACAACAGGACTCCTGTGTTGAGCAGAGGGTTCTTTAACCCCGCTAGGCATGGGATGACCTTTCCTAAGGCAGAAGTTGACTTTTCTTTCTCTTTCATTTTACTCTTGACCCTTCCATCTCTCCTGCCCATCACCTTCAAGAGGACACTCATGCACAGAAAGTCTTCAAGGCTCTTCCTTCTGCCAGCCTTCACCAGTACCTCATGCCAAACAACCCAACCAGCCAAGGAGAGGCCAGCTGGCCTTGAGCAGACCCCAATGGAGCCTTTGGCTGCTTCCCAGTCAATAGGAAGAGAAGGACCTTCCAGGCACCTTGCCCTGTTCCAGAAGGGTTCAACCTACAGAGAACATAGCAACCTGGAGACACACATCTGCCGCTCAGTCCTGGGAGCTGTCTGGATGGGAAACGCTCAGACCCTCTTCCCATCCACACAGCTGATCACCCGCAGACGGGAAAGGCAGATATATTTAGCTTCTGTTGGCACCAGCCAAAAAGGGCATTGAAGGGAGCAATAGGGTGGTGGGAAAACAGCACTTTCATTTTATTTGTTCTTTTTATGGACTCTTAAAGGTACAGGCTGGCATTTGATCCTTGTTAAGGCATGGGGCCCAACAGGCCATGGCGTGGGGAACCTCAATGCAGGGCCCATCACTCTTGATCTATAACATGTCAGCCTTAAAAGGATCCTCTCCGTCTCCTTAAACAATATATTACCACTGTCCATCGTTCCCATTAATGCATAAAAAATCATTAGGTATTTCTATGGAGACCCATCGCCATAAACACGAGCTTCCAAATGCACTCCAGCATTAAGCGGCCAAAGTAAACTGAAGGCGATTTCTGTGGTAATACCCTCTCATCACGCATCCCCATCCCAGCCCTCCCCCGTCCCCCGCTGTCTCTCTTCCCTCGATCAATTTTATGGTGCTTGCCTGGGGTTCATTAATGTTTCCGGAATCTCTTTCTGCCCTGTTTAAAAATTCTTAATTAAGCAAGGTTTTTTTGTTTACACTTGAACTAATTACACTTTTAAACCCGACAATAAAACATCAGCTCTGGGCCATTAGGGCCCGCCGCGGCCAGGCAATTCAGGAACTGCCACGCTTTGCAAGGAGATAGGAAGGCCGGAGATGCAGCCGTTCTGCCTAGCTTCAGTCAAGAGGACGCCAGGATCTTCACCTGGTACATGGAGATGGGGGCCAAGGGTTCGAGCAGCCAGATGTCCCCTTTAGCTCTTCCTTGTTTCCTCCGGATGCGCCTCCCCCAGATAAGGGCTGGCAGAGCGGCTAGATGCAGACGTGTCCTCTCCCAGTGCTCATTGTTGTTTGCCACGCATGGGTTCTCCACACAATCACCCCCTTTTCTCCACAGATACATTGGCATAGCAGGTCCCAAGGGTAATGAATGGTGGAGGCAATGGAGACCTGAAGAATGGGCCTACATGGAGGATGTAGGCCTGGGAAGTCAGTGGTTGGGTTGTCTCCAACAGGCCAGGCTTGAGCGCTTGTCTGTACTGAAGGACATGCTCTCCCAGGTGGCCAAGGAGCAGAGGGATGGAGCAGAACCTCTGGGACACGTCTGTCTCCATCGGCAAGGGAATGCGCCATGGCCTAGTGCTGGGAGCACCACATCTCAGGAGCTTGGACTCAGCTTCTCACCACTGCAGGAAACTTTCTTCCTGGCCTTTGTCTGCCTTGTGCTTTCCATGCCCACCCTTGGGGACAGGAGCTGCTGCTGTGGTGCTGGGTCCTTGAGGTGTTGGTACCAGGCTGATGCTGGGTGAAGACCCTTTAAGCAAGAGGTGGTGCAGCTGGTGGTGGACACAGTGTCACCAGTGACAGGGAGCTGCCAACCACCATCATGTGAATGCTCAAAAGTCCCCATGAGCACACCAGCAAGGGACACCCAGAAGCTGTTCTGATCCTTTCAGGTCCAGGAGATGCTGGTCATTGGTTCACTTCCCACCATAGTGGTGGCTTTCTGGATACCAACTCCAAACTGGTATTTCCTGCATTCTTTCTGTCCTACCTAATAACCTCCCTTACGTCAGGAAAGCACATGGGGCATGACGAAGATGGGACTGGGATTGTTGGGCGCCTTTGGGTTGTGCCTGCAGTAGCAATATGGAGGGGAGGATGGCAGGACAAGGCAGGGTGCTGGTACCTGCATGTTGGAAGCTCTTGGGGAACTCAGGTTTCTGGGTGAGGCTCCTGATGCCCAGTGACAGAGGGGTGGCCATCCTACATATCCCACCCAGACAGCCCCTCTCAGGCCCTCAAGGGACCCATCAAGAGGAGAGGGAGGAAACCAGGTCCTGGTGGCACAGTCCTTGCTCAGATACTTTCCTGAAATCCTCACCAGAGGGGAAAACCAGAGCTCCAGGGCTCCCTCTGCAAAAGGGAGCGTGGCATTTGAGCTCCATGGGACATTTTCTCTTGTGCATCCAGGTCTCACCCAGCCAGGACCAGAGAGAGCTGTCGCAATGCAATAAACACCCTGAGCAAGACCAAGTGCTCCCATCCGATCCCACAACCTGCTCCCCACATGGCTTCATCCCAAAAGGCTGCCCAGCTCATGTCTGCCTTTTGGAAACCCCTTTCCTTGGCAGTTACGAGCAGGGAGCTTGGGAAACGCATCTCTCCTTGCCCTGTTGTTTCTTCTTTGTAGCCTTACCCGGTCATCCAAGCCACCTCCAAAGCCCCCTGCCATCCATTCCTCTCCAAGGGAGGTGGGCCGTGGCGTGAGCTCCTCCCTGGTGCGGAAGGCAGTTTGCAGGCAGAAGTGCGTTCCTGCAGACCTGGGCTGCGCTCAGACTCGCACAAGTCTCCTGGGCAGCGTCCGGGCTGGGGCAAGGACCCCCACCGAGATCCCCACCAACCGACCCGCTTGATAAACTCACTTACATGGTGAGAAATGAGGTGTCAAAGACAATTTTTTCCATAAACAATTACTAAAACCCAAAAATCCATATACAAAGCTTTTGGGGAGGAATGTTGCATTTTTAATCTAAAAAAACCCAGATTCACAAAGGTCTCATTCTTAAAGAAATGAGTGGATTTGCTAGGAAGGGAGGGAGGAAGACAAGACTGAAATTGCCTATTCCAACACACCAATCTCTTCTTTCTCCTCTCCTATTTGAAGCAGAAAAATTCCCATTTTGGAAGAAAACCTGAAGCAAAACCCGAGCAAAGAGTTGACTCCTTCCCCACGCTCGCTGCTGCCCACGGGAGCTCTCAGCCCTCTCCCGGGCAGGAGCAGGCTAGCCCGACGGCAGCAGCGAGGCGATCGCCATCTCGCCTGCAAGTCCCACTGATTTTTGTGTTGTTTCATTCGTTCTGGACTTGGCCGGCTTGGTGTCAGCTGCTGGTAGGTGTAAATCCTGCCCAGCCCCCACTGCAGACATCCCAGCCAGCCCTGGGTGGACGGCGCTTTGGCTTACAGTGATCCCTGGGTGGCCACCAGACCAGGAATCCCCTGGGGTTGCTCCTAGGAAGATTTTGTCCCTACACAGCAGAGTCTCACCTCACCCCAAGTGTGGGGTATAAGGAAGGAAAGTGCATCGTCCCCCTGGGCCATAAGGGAAACTGAGGCATGGAACAGGAGAGCAGCTCCCTGGGATTCACAAAGCCATGGGCACCAGCCCGGGGGGTGCACTCAGTCCTCGCAGCTGGATCTGAGACCTGGCAGACTCAGTTCATGCAACAGCAGCACAGAGGGTCACCGCTCTGTTGCACAACCGGAGCTGGGGGGGGGG
>JMFS01034348.1:0-25420 GCA_000699545.1 Podiceps cristatus
CCAGCCCAATAGGATCCCCTTCCCCCTTCGCGTCTAGTTAGACTAGATGGCCTCTGGAAGACCCTTCCAACCCAAAACATTCTATGATTCTAAAAATCCTTTATTTTCTCAAATCTTCTTTAATAGTGTCCTGGACCTCTTTTGCTGCAAGACATAGAGAATTCCAGTTTTAATTTACTGTGCTATCCTTTGTGAGGCTGAAAACAAACAATATTTTTCCTCGGTTACACCAGTCTAATTGTAGACTTTCCTTACAGACATTAAATTTTAGAACAACTTTTCAGTTAGCTGTTCTCAAAATGAATGAGCTAAATCAAATAACACATTAAAAAAAATTAATTATTTGCTCAGAAAGCATAAGTTGTCTTTACATCAGTTTGAAGTCACATCTCAGGCTCTGTGTAGAAAGGATCTCTGAATGTAAATATCAATGATAAAGAGTGTATTTTACTTTTAAAACCTCACAGTTTGGGGAAACCTCAATGAAAATGGTTAAAGGCCTTGAACTTTGCTGACTAGCACTTTCTGGTGGAAGTCCCCTGGAAAGTAACAAACATGTCCCTGTCCTTTGGGTACCAGGAGAGGAATTTATGGGCTGACTTTCCTTCACATAAAGCTGTGCTCCCAAGCCTCATGCCAAGACATCTACTGCTAGAAGAAGCTGTTTGAATCATGTTTCAGTAATTTTGAGTAATTCAGGCCTGCACATTCACCTGGACTCCAGAGCAATTTGAGGCTTGGAACTGGGACATTAGAGCTAAAATAACATAATGGAATGACACGTGTGACCTTCCAGGATCTGGAAGCCTGCTGCCCTCCAGGTCTCTAGCTTATTCAGGAAATTATCTTTTTTATAATGTTGACATTCACACACACAAATGGAAATCTGTAGTGTTTCCTGGACGTGACACTGAAACCTACACAAAAGGGAGCAGCAGGCTCAGAATGAAATGAAGTGCTAAAGGAAATAAGAATAATAATCTTGAATTTCATTTATTGTTCTTCTTTAAATCTTTGTTTGGCAATATTTCTATGAAAAGATTGAAGTTTAGTGTTTCACACATATTTAACACCTGGTTAAACACCATGTAAACCCATGGCAGTGGCCAAATACACTTCATTAAGGAAAACTTGTGACTACTGTCCTAATTAAGTCCCAGATTTTTTTAAAGCATCTGTCCCAATTAAGTGAAATACATTTTATTAAAGTATTTTAAATATTTTTAAAATCCAGCTGTGATTCTTTATATTACTTGAAAATGTGTTTCTAATAATGCTGCTTGCAGGACAGCAGAGGGCAAATGTTTTTGCAAAGTAAAACAGAAATATTGACACTGTAAAAAAGAATTCTTCTTGACACCTGTCAGTATTTGGTCCTGCAACTGACGCATCCCCATTTTTTGACTTGCTTTATGCACTAACTCTCGCCAGCATCTTGGCAACATTCTGGCTTCATATCTTCTGCCAAGTGCTAGAGGCTAAATATCTTTTACCTCCCTTCTTTCACCCTCAGAGGTCAGAAGTTCATTTACATCGCTTTGGAGCAGCCTGCTTCAGCAACAATTTGTGAAACAAGATTATGTTAAAGAAAGCAATGTTGATTATATTAGAAACTAGAAAGAAGAATTAAATGAAATAAAAGTTGAAACAGAACAAACCTTCCTGTATCTGGCAACTGCACAAAGTCTAGCTCACAAGGTTACAATCTCATAGTTATTACTGATATATTCAAGCACACTAGAAAAATGTATCAGTGCTTATCTGACCTTTCTTCTCATAATATGGTCCACAGATCTGTTATAACAGAAACTTCAGCCAGCCGCAGCTTCAGAGAAGAACAGTTCTGGCAGTCATGAACAACAGGGAAATGTTTCACCTTTTGAAGCTCCCTTCAGCTGAGAAAACTCTCCCTTGTTAGGATAACTGAAATCCAATTTTTTTTTAAGTGACAGGTTGTGTTAAATATATTTTGAGGATGCAAAACGCAAGCGTTTCTCCAACTGCAGAACGTCGCTAATTCTACCCAGTGATGACAGCGTTTCCAAGCCTTTGCATGGCAATACCAGCTTTCTGCTAGATGTATCAGAATATGTTGTCCTTATGAACTGATAAAAGTAAATCTTTAGCATGGACCACACACACTTCTGCATTTCTCTTTATGGAAGCTCCACTGATCTGTCGCTGGGGAAATACTTTCCTCAAAGGAGAAAAACAGAATTATTATTTAAATACAGTAATTCAAAAATTAGGTATATTGTATTTAAATATGTCTTCTCGGGCAAAGACTCCTGCCATAAGGCACAAAACTGCACAGGCTGAGACTGGCTTATCAATGTGCAGAATTTGATGTAGTAGTTAGTACACCGTAGTCTTTAATACAAAAGGCAAGGATACTCTGCATTCAGAATAGTCATTGCTTTTAAAATTGAACTTAGATGCTTCATCAAGAGTTCAGTATTCCTTGAATTTCTTTAGTTGGTGACTGCCAGAAAGTTTGAAAAAAATTGGTTGTCAGAATTAGGAGTGTAATAGTTTGTCTCATTATAGAAATCTGGCAACTTCAGATTCAAAAGCCTATCATGCCAAAGAAAAAGCAGTCACTCAAAGGCATAAATTGTGGATAGGAAGAGCAAGGGCACTCATTGCAGTGTTTTGGTCTGCCCATGGCTCAGAGTCTTGTTTGAAATTGTGCAGGATTGGAAGAAGGAAATTCTTTGATACTGACACAAGAATGAAACTGTTCAGGACAGGGAAATCCACCTCTAACACGGGAGTGCTTTCATGGGATGTGTTCATGTTCATCTTGATTATTAAATCAGACTGTCACATCCAGCACCAGTCTCTTACCCACCGGAGGAACTGTGGTCTCTTATTCCAGTGCCTGTTCTCAGAATCGAATTGCAACAATCTCTTCAAAATGTCTCATTTCCCACATGTGCTGATTGTGAGAGCACACGATATATAACCAGAACTGACAGGAGTTAACAGCCATGTAGAGAAAAAAGTGTGAGATACACAGTGTTTTGAAAGAGGAATGGAGGGCCAAAAGCGAGAGCAAGGAAGAGCAGGGAAGAGCAGGCATGACAGCCTTAAGACAGCTTGAAAGAAGGGAAGAAAGACGTGGAAACAATGTCAGACAGGGAGTAGGAAACTGAAAACAGGGAATAGAATCTATTCACTGTATTTAGTGTAGGAAGCAGGGGGGCCAAAGACGGTAGAACCAGGAAGAAAAAACATAGAGTGAGAGGGTTATGAAAGTGAGAAGTGGTATAATAGAAAACCACTATAGAGGAAGTAGAGACAGCTAGGGGAGGTTGGAGACTGAAGCAAATATCACTAAATATGAGGAATGGATAAGGAAGGGAGAGTTTACTTGAGACTTGAATTAACTGTTGATGAAAGCAAAAAGAAATAGAAACAGAGAATGAGGAAAATAGGGAATGAGAAGGAAAAGAAGGGATGTGAAGACATTGGGGCATAGGGAAGAAGACTAAATAAGAAAGGATACTCTAATGCAGACGAGGAGCATAGGCGAAAATAAAGAAATAATTCCAAACCCAAAATAAACCAAAAAAAGAAAAAAAAAAGATTACTTTCTTGTCTTAAGCCATCAATGTAGGAGAAAGATGAGGTGATCCATTGTTCACATAGTCTTTCCTTTAGCAAAAGACTGTACACTGTTTGCAAATTACAGAAACAGCAGAGTAACTTCT
Organism: Podiceps cristatus; assembly: GCA_000699545.1. Lineage (NCBI taxonomy): Eukaryota > Metazoa > Chordata > Aves > Podicipediformes > Podicipedidae > Podiceps > Podiceps cristatus. Next base: position 3,714 of record JMFS01034348.1, read on the forward strand.
GTTAACATAGTGCATGCTGCTGCAAAGCTAATCCTCTTCTGGATGCCCATGTTAATTCCTCCAGAGATGACCTTGTCATGCACAACTACCTTGAAGGATCAATATAAATGCATTCAAATGTATTAGAAAATTCCCATTTATCCTCCTAATCAGCTTTAGATTAGTCCTATAATTGTCGTGACTGACACTTGCTTTGTCTGAACCTTTTCACAGTAAACCACTCTTCCAGGAAACCATTCACCAAACTTACCTGAACACACACCGGTATTAACTGGCACATTCATAAGAAGTAACAGAGACATAAACACAACATAATCCTTGCTATGTAATGTAATCCTCAGTGTTACAGATGAAGAAGTTGGTTTAGAAAGGCATTTGGGGACAAAGGTGTCTTATTGTAGCCTAGAGATTTAGGCAGATGTCTGATAATAATCTTGCCATCAATTAGATTCGTTGCCCCAGGAAATTTACTTTGCATTTCAGGTTAGTGGGTTTATTTTGATTTCTCCATATTTTATAGGAATGCTGCAAACCTTTCCTAAATAGTAGCTTTGTCCTGGAACAAGATAAGAAAATACAGCTTTTAAGTTAAGTAAGAGTAATGTTAGAGGGAGTGTTTCTATAAAGAACTCTCTAAGGTTTCTGTATATTCATTGCCTATTCAAATCTCTCAAGCTCTCTCTGTTGATTTTAACAAACATTGAATTAGACTGAAAGTTAAAGCCTGATTGAAGCATTCAGTTAGAAAAATGCAAAGTAATCCATGGACCGCTGCATTCTCACCATTGTGATCAGGCCATAAAAATTGTAGCTTGAAACAGGTGCCAGACATTTTTGGAGAAGATCAGTGCAATTTCAGATCAATTTAATGGAGCAGCCATTTCATGAAGCAGTTAAGCAGCTGTTCAAATATTCATAGAGTTTTCTACTACTCATACACTGAACCACACTTCCAAATGGTCATGGTTTGTCTGTATTTAATCCATTCTTCCTTCAACAGTGTAAACACGTGATACACATTGCAGGATACTTACTGTGTAGGAGGCCACAAAATGTGCAGCAAAGTTGCCTGGAACCTCATCTGTCCAAACGCAGTAATATTATTTATAAAAAGTAAGTTGTGAAATGACAAATGGAAGAAAATTACTATAAACTGGGTGTAAGTATATGAACTATGAATTGGGTTAAAGGGAAAATAGGCTCAAATTTCCCCTTCCTCTGCTTACCAAGCTACACTGAACTCAATGAAGTAATTCAAGATAGATTTAAATAATTTATTTCCTAGCTGAAGAATCTCATCTTATTGTCACTCGTTCTTTCTAGGCATGGTATACATTTATTTTTTCCCACTAGACTGTTTAGTAAACCACAGAGTTATCCAGTTAGTGATCAATCCTTAATTAGATTACTTACATGCCAGAATAACTCCAGTCACTTGCATGAATCACATTAACATCAAATAATTTAGAAGGAAATCACAGGCGCTGAAAACAGTTACCTCTCTCATGGAAGGGAGAGCAGCTGCCTGTAAGATCATGGTCATGCCAAGGATACTTTACGTGCTGCAGATGGTTCCCTTCCATCTCAAGTCTGAAGATAGAGATGTGCTGAACAAACCTTTTGTTAGATTCCTATTGAAAAGTTAGTAGCCAACAATCAAATCTGAACATAAAAGAGCAGTGGAATATTCCCCCTAAATATAAAAATCTATCTATGACCTTTTAGCAACAGCAACTAATTTGGTATTTCCTAAACAAGGACTTGATTGATGATACTTGGAAGGGACAATGTTTTTAAATGTTAGAACTGGAATGGAATTAAATCATTGTTGATTGTAGTGCATGCCTGCTTACACCAGTTATCGTCCTTTGCCTGTCTGAAGATTAATACTCTGTATATATACTGTGAGGGGAGAAAGTTGGAGCAAATTCCTTTCCAGCATTTTTTCACTTCAGTCAGATTTTTTTTTTCCCTGGTAAGAAAATTCTATTCCCAGCATTTTATATGCAACAACTGCAAGAAAATGACTTGAAAAAACTTAGTCCACAACAATTAGCACCTGTAGTCATAAAGATGTGAGCAGTGAAAGCCTGAACATGTGCAACAGAAATTTTCCATAGTGTCAGTCAGTGCCCAATGAGCAGGGCTGCACGCTCTCTTGTAGAGGTATCTTATCGTCAGACTGCATCACTGCAGCAAGCTTGGTGTACACCTCATGCAACAGGAACCTTTAGGGATGGTGTATAAGAGTAATGAAAAGGCCTAACAACAGCATGACCTTTCCCTGAGGAACTGAAAATAATCACCCTGTGAACGCAGAAGGAGAATTTTAACATCTGTTCATACAGGTTAATTTTTGTCTTTTCTGATGGCCATTTACAAACAACTGTCATTGTGTAGCACCAATACTTTCTATGGCTTCAAAATTAAGCAGGTTTTTTTAGCAATGAGAAACACACCACAATCATGAAATGCCACTGCAGATCTTGCTAGCAGAAACAGGGGAAGAAATGTTCTTTATCGTTCTGTATCAACAACTGTCTCTGTAAACTAATTTGTGCTTTGTTTAACATTAAAATCACAGTTGGCTTTAAACAAATATGTGGCACAAGTGAAAGGCACTGGACCATTGGTAGGGAGAGTGACAGAATGAAGCCTGAGGAGACTCCCTGTTCTTAGAAGTTACTCCACAACACTCTCATTTGTCACTTCACAAAGAAATTAATGGAGCCTGCAAACTGCAGGACTCCAAACCATTAAGTCCTGCTGTTAGTACTTTATTTTACACATATTGAAGTGGTATCCTGGTGGGTATTTTTAGTAAGTTAAAATGGGATTATAGTTATAACATGAAAATGAAGTAATCTCTGCTTCTCTGCAACATGTAGACCTAACTACTTTGGCATTGAATAGATTCAATCCATATATTAGCAAGTAATACACACATGGCAGGATTTCAATTCTTTGTTTGCTTTGCTGGTCTTTTCCAGCATTTTGTGGGTATCCATTTCTTATCAATTATCCCTCCAGTATTATTTCTGTTGAGGGCATTGTCTCTGACAGATCTGCCTGTGTATGGCAAGCTTTCATGAAATTGCCAAAATTACTTCACACTTCATTTGAGCCTTTCCCCACTAATTTAGGAAAGATAAAGACATCTATGTTCTCATCTGCATACATGTGTACATACTGAGGTATTTTTTATTATTTCCAACCATAAGGAGTATTTTTTGGACTAGCTTTCAAAAAAACCTCATTGCTATCAGACCTTAGGGCAACTACAACTGTAGATATAAACTGTCAGACACTAACATGTTTTTTTCAAATTAAAGCATAATGAAATGCTAAAATTGTAACATATTATATTGTAACATATAAGCTTTAGATTAGCTTCTTAACATTTATATATCTCATGATTTACTAAGCCTATAAGACTTAGTACCTACTGAGACTTCTCTCATTGATTTTACTCAGTAATTGTCATATACATTCCCTTCACATAACATGTACCTCATCTCAGGTAAGAAAGGGGTTCTGCTTCTAAAATTTATTTAATAATACGCAAAGCAGTATCTTGTCGTAGTGTCTAAAAAAAAGCATGTTAACTGCTCCCCTTCTCACTGCCATAACATAGGATCTCCTCTCATGTTTCAAAAGTCATAAGAAGGGCTTTTCCTAATACCCCCCCAAAGCAAAAAGGATATGAGAAGCATCATCCCAAATCTGTGAATAAGCACCTAACATACTACGCATATATTTTACAGAGTAGACCTCTAAGATAGACATAAATGTTACTTTTTCTTATTGGCTGTGATCTAAGACTGTTGATGCCACTAGCAGTCAAATCTTAATATCTGAGTACAAAGTAGCATCTGTTTCTTTAATAGTACCATTTCTTGTCCCAAAGTGAAATTTTGCTTCTGCTTCTTTTAAAAACATTTGGCTCTATACCTGTGGATGGCTTTTATAAGCATCTGCCTTGTGAAATGTGGTATTTAGTGCATGAATGAGCTGCATGCCCCAGGCTTTGTAGGCAATTGTTCAACTATATAAATCTCTCAGTTTTCCATTTCCAAAATCATAAAGAAATATCCAGAGAAGGTAACAATGGGGGTTGCTCTAGGTTTACACCATTATACAAGATAAGCCCACTTCTGGTTCTATTCTACACTAAGTTTCCCCATGTGTAGAGTATCACATGGGGGGGGAGGGAGGCTGTGGTGGTGGTGGGGAATGTTCATAATAAGTTGCACTCTTCAGAGGACAAGGTAAAAATATCTTTTTTTCTTATTTGCAATTTATGTTTATGTCTCGTTGGCAAAATCCCATCTCTGTAATGTTATGCAACTGCATATTTCTGGTGCTTATACTGCTGAATGCTGGGTAGAGCACTCACCAAATCAGTCATCTCTAAAGATATTTGGCAATCACTAAAAATCAGAATAGAACCCCCAGAGGGTGAACATACTTCAATTTAGATTAATATTTCATATTAAGAAACACATTCTCGTTCTATTTTGGTTTTCAGGATGCCAAAGAGCATGTTCTGGGCATGATTTGTACTGAAAGCCAGAGAAAATTCCACTTTTTCCTATCCCATAAACCTGCTAATCATTTATAGATAAGATCATTAGAGCAAGCTCAAGTTAGAGTGCAGGATCTAAATCTCTCTGTCATTAGTCAACTATTTATGAAAATGCTTTTGAAAGGTCTGTAGCACATAACATAATCAATTCTCATAGTGTGTTCTTGTTTTCTTTTTCTTTTAAAAAAAGCTAGCAAAAAGAAAGGCTAATTAAAGGTCTATTATTTATAAGACATAAAACTACTTTCCAAACAATGCTTATCACACAAGAAATATTCCAAAAGCTGATTTTTTGATAATTATGTAAAAGTCAACTTGTTCAGAGCTCCCTGCAATTATTTTTCCCAATCTATGGAACAACAGAAATGATTAAGTAGCTAGAGAAGCTTTGTTATGAAAAATTTAGTAACTTTTGCACAAATGGGATATATATGCATGCATACATGTGCACAAACACAGGCACAGTGAGAAGGGTGTCCAGCATTTGTGGTTTTATCCTGTGTTTGAAACAGGTAGATATCTCTGACTTTATTGGGAGTACCAGCCTAAATTTTTGAAAGTGACTAATTCACTGAATTCTAGGCACTAAGAAGATTTAGATTTTCAGAGGGAAGTTCAGTTTGAAAATTAAGCAATGACCATTTTTTACTGGAGCCACCTCTTCAAAGTGCAAACATCTAAAATACATCTGAATCAGGTATTAAAAATAAGGTCCATGGCTAAAAGCTCTGATGCACAAAGACCAGAATTTTGACATACCATAGGAGACAAATTTTGCACTATGCGCATTTTGATGCCATAGAGAATTAACAAAATACCATTAAAATGTTATGAATACAAAAATAATTTTAATCCAAAATCCAGCTAAAATGGAAATGTAACTGTAAAAAGTCTTCTACCAGAAGTCCTCGCTTCATTTTAAAGCTGTTCTTAGAAATAATATTCTTTTAAAGATCTCTAGATTAAGAAAAAAAGAGTAGTTTTAACCAGTCAGTACCTATACAATTATCTTTTCCATCGTATCATTTCATACACTTTCTGTACATTAAACAAAACTTATTCTGTCTTCCTATTTCTATTCAGCAGCCAAAATCCAAACAAAATCAGAACATACAAATCAAATAATGTACAGCAAGTTTCCGTTCTTTGTTAAGAAGCCAGGCTATTCTCTAGGCAATAATATTCCTGACAGCATGTGGTGTGAAGGCCCAGACCTATCTGCTGCTGCAAAATAAGAGCTCAACTGCCACTAAGAAACGCTAGCAGTTGCCAGAGTCTTAGACAGATATTTTAGGGAAAAAAAGGGCTTATGCTTGTCTCCTGAGTCTTTGTTCTTAAGTAGCTTGTTGCCTGCCTGGTCCAGCCGTTCTGTGTTTGTTGTGGTACACAGTGCCACAAGTGCTGCCTTCACCCCAAGGCTGAAGAAGAAGCAGCTCTAATTTTTCCTTCTTCCATGCCAGTGAACAAAAGGCTTTTCACTTGAAGATAGCTACTTAAGGGTGCTATTAAGAGAAGTTTTGAACAGAGAGAAATGTTCGGTGTCCTTCTCCAAATACAGTAGAATTAGTGTAGCCCTCAAAGTTAATTTTCACATAGTTCCTTTTTAAAAGTGTGGTTTGGAGGATTAAAGCCACATTCTGATCTCACTGATGTCAGATGAGATACCCTGGTGAAGAACGTGGTTCTTGGCTTCCCAAGCAGCCGTCGGAGTCAATGCATTTCTAATAAGATGGAGGCTCAGTAGGGGCCAGGTGCTCTGTTAGTTTAAATTGTTAGAGTAGCAGGAGTTGTGTAGAAGGTTAGTAGATGGAAGATGTTTTCTGCCTTCCCTAAACTTGTACTCCTGGTCCAGAAATTCAGTTGTTGCAGCCCAGCATTTATACTGGCTGAGCTCCTGACTGAGGCTTACTTTATAAGCCTTTTATGTAATAATGCAAATACTCAATGTTGTATATTTGCAAGAGAACTCAGTTTCAACTGTTTAATTTCTCACTTCTTTTGGTTTGGGGCAGAATTCTACCTGTTCCCCTGTAAGTAGTTGTTTTCCTTGTATTTTCAAAAGTACTGTCGTAGCTACTATTTACATAAATCTTTAATTCAAACATAGCTGATGTTCATTAAATGTACTACTGGAAGAAATACTTAATGCAAGCTAAACACAAAACCTGTGGCTGGTAATAATGCTGTAATGGAACAAAATGTTATATTACAAGATGAAAGCTAAGTGAAACTTCACACAGTCAGACCTGAGTAATTTCAGGCCATAGAGCTGTAAAGAGCCTGGCAAGCAGCAGGGTGATTTGCTGTTGTATTGATGGCTATCCTGACAGAGAGAGCCTGGTCACATCTTGTAATCATTCCATGAGCACTTCTGGCAGCAGTGCAGCACCCCGAGGACCACTGCTGGACTGTCTGCAACATCAGCTTTCTGGCACTGGGCTCTTTTTCCAGAACAGGGAAGCTGCTCACCTGGTTGGACTTCAGGATACACGGTGTATGTGCTTCTTGGCTCAGAAGAGCAGGATTCTATTGCTTGGACACCACCTGCCGCAGTGCTCAGCACCCCGCCCTCTCAGCTATCCTCCCCAGAAAGCAAGGCTTTGCATGCAAGTGGTGCTACAGCCCTAGGCTGCTCCTTTTGGCTTCATAAATCCTGCACGTTTTCAGGGACCCAAGAGAGAGAGGTTGGGGAGAAAGAATCCCAGTTACCAGTAAACTCTCTTTTTCTTTGAGTGCTTATTTATACATGTATTCACACAGTATGTGACTTAGGCAGTACCTCCAGCATACCACTGTGTAGCTGGAGGAGTGCCCTGATGTCCTTTACATGAATCAAGACAGAGGGACTCTTTTTTTCATGACAGAACAGTCTTGTACCTAAAAGTATCTGTATTTATGTAGTGCAGTTACAGATGTGAATGCAGTCCAGATGGCAGCTTTGCAATTTGCAGAGATGAAAACATCCTGCAGAGAGGTCACTAGTACCATCTGAGCTGTAATGGAGGTTCAGATCTCACTGCGCTGCCCTGCCTTACTGATGCCTAGCAGGTTTCAACATCATCTGTGACCCACTAAGACAGTCTCTGTGTGGCAATAACTGACCCTTCACGAGCCTTGAGACACAATTTCAAAACATGGGGGTAAAAAAGTGTGTTTTTCATCCTGTCCATTTTTTTTTTTTTTTTTAGAAGACATGGATTATATAGAGCATGCAAGAGCAGTTTAGTCAGAAAAAAAATCGTAGACTGATTTTCCAACTAAAATGGAAGCTGGACGCTTGGAGAGATACCCATGAGGAGTCCTGAGCATGACTTCTATGATTCTATGACTTTGTCAGAAAAAAAAAAAAAAAAAAGGCTATTTTCACTGAGATGAAGGAGGGAACTCCATTCTGACGTGTTGGTGACAGGTTCAGATCCTCCAAGGACTGGGACCACTATCTGGCAGAGACCCTCACTAACACATCAGTGAATTCCACTGTAGTGGAGCAAGAAAAGCCAGAGCATCCTCTTACTCTGAGAAGTGATTTTTTTTGCTAAAAACACCCACTGACTACTCCTTTTCTGGGCTGATGGCTCTGCCGTTCAGTCCCACTTAACCGCAGGTTAAAAATGTACCAATGGCAAAAATGTACCAAATGGAACGTGAGGTCAAGGTGGCTTTGTGGGAATATATAAGTGTAATCCTTTCTACTACTGTCAAGTAGAGCATCACATATGAAGGGCTGCTGTTCAGGAGTGCAGGTGGTGGATCTGAACTGAGAAGGTCTGGTAGCAAGGACAGGATGAGGCTAAGCTTCCCGTGTAGTAGGAGAAGATGAGGTGGGGGAATGTTGTGACTACAGGTTTTGGAAACAGTGCAGCAGCCCTAGTCCTGTGGCAGGGAGGAAGACCACGATGTATAGTGCATAACTGTACACACCCACAGTGTGAGTGTAAAAACAGTCAAATGCTTGAAAAAGAGAATACCTTCCCAGGAAAAAAATAATCTACAAATTGCCAGCGTCCACTGCATTAACACATACATTGCTTTTCTTTTGTAATCTATTTATATTTTTGCATGTTTTCATTTAAAAGTAATTGCTCACAATTAGTTCTATATCATGAGGGAGAAATTAGCTCCCTTCTGAAACAGTCATCTCTTATGCCAGAAAGTGAAAAAAATGGGCAAAAGTAGGAGCAATATATATATGTATCTTTTTAGGAAAGCTCGATGACCTTTTCCAGTCCACAAATATTAATACTAAAAGCAAGCAGACATTTATTTTGCACATGCTATATTGGTTTCCCGAATTCCAGTTCAGTATATAAACTATAAGGCTGTGTTCTTTGTTTCTGAATATAGACAAAAGAGGAAATAATTTTATTTTTTCACATGGTGCTCATCTTGAAATCTCCTAGGAACAGACAGCCAATATATTGAACTAACTTCATACTCCATTTTTTTATTGGAAAAATACAACAGTAATTCCCCATTCATAATGTCTTTTCTGAATGAACCAAATTTTAGATATGGCTCACAGTGAGCATTCATGAAATTAAACAAAGAAATTAAAATTACTTAATTTCTGTATATCTGTATAGCTAGTTATAGGCCAGGAGAATACAAAATCACAAGAATAAGAATAAAAATAAGACAACATTAATTAGTTTTACTCAGTAAAATACTATTTGCTTTGGCAACAGAATTTCTGTTCTTTTAATATCTTAGAAACATTTGTGTTTAACTACATTTTTTATTATGTCTGTATATGAACAGTATTATACACTGATGTACACTCTGCAGTTCTAATCTCATACTTGCGTATAAATGCTAGTGTATTTTAATGATTTGAAAACAAGCTAAAACATTACTATTTCATGATTGCTTACAACTGTTGGCTTCTCAAATGTGTTTTTTTTCCAGTACAACTTAGTACTCTGCAAATAGAAGGCATAACTATTTGGTCCATTGAACCAAGGATCTGAAAATCACAAAAAATTTAAAAGGGCAAAGCCTTGTGACCAATATTATTATTAACTTCCATTGAAAGCCATTATATAGAATGGTATATTTTCCATCTGGAAAAGGGTAACACGATTATAGTTTGGGAGGAAAAAAGATCTAAATCAGAAGGAAAACAGAAGGATCTACCCAGATAAATCTCCTTACTCGTGTGTGTTTATCACACTACCAACATATTACAAAATGGGGCAAATTCACTTACTGTTCCTGGAGGAACTGGTATGAAATAAGGAAAGCTTATCTAATATAAATGTCTAAGAAACATATAGAAAGCAATAGCCCTGTGCTGAATGGTATTACAGAGATTAGAGTGCCAAAAATTTCAGAAGTAGTTGAGACTGAAAAAGAAGTGCATCTGGAGATGTTTAAGGGAGAGGTCAGCTATAGGTTTCCAGATGGCTGGGGGGAAAAAAAAAAAAAAAAAAAAAAAAGAGCTGAATAGAGACAATAAGAACTGGTGTCCTTGTAGGAGGCATCATCTAAATTAATCAATCACAAACCTTTTAAAGTTCAAGTTTAGCTTGGAGAAGGTCTTTAGTTCAGGGCTGATTTCCACTTTATTGAAATTATTAAGCTGCAAACTTCAGAGTTTACTCTTAGGCTTTCTCAAAATCACAAAACCTACTGTATGTCAAGATCACACACATGCTCTTTGTTGAGGAAAAACAGTTGTCCATTTGTCCGGCTGATGGGAATAGGGTCAAAGGAGTTCAACACCTGCTTTAGAAAAACATGCTTAATAGTTACCATATTTTACTACAACAGGTGCTGAACTTATCTAACCTTGGTCATGCTAGAAAGACAACTGTTTTCAGTGCTATCTGATGGGAGGAGTAAGCTCTGGTATGTTTGTTAGCAAGGCTTGTACGGTGGATACGTCTTTACGTTCTTCTGGAAATGAAGAATGGGTTTGGTTAGGCAATTGAAGTCTCTTCAAAGGGACTTCTTTTGGCTTAACAACTCTCTGCTACTTCAAGATGGGCAAATGAGGCTGATACTTGTCTGTACTCCTATTTGTGGAAAATCATTCCTAGAACTATCTAAGAAGCTGGGCTGCCATATGAAAAAAACAAAAGGTGGATCTCAGTTTGTCGCATGATGCTCTAACCCATAGTGGCACAGCACAGCAAATTGCCTAGTCCTGTAAAACACAAGTCATAAAAAAGACAGAGAATCTTGCAAATAAGACCACTAAATTACAGTAAGCATTGTTACAACCAGATAGCTCATGTACAACTTCATAAACACTTCAACTGGTGCTCTTAAATTTCCAGATATATTTACTTTACTCCTCTAAAGCACATTAAAGAAAAAGTGTTCTTTGTTATCTGGGACTATTTGGAATCTTTAGCAGTTCACTTAACACATCATAATGTCTGTCATAGGCTTTCCTAAAACACCAGGGAAAAATGCATACCTCAGGAGAAGAATAAATCTCTTAAAAGGTATTAGTGTAATTAAGTAGGTCACCCTGTAGAGGTGAAGTGCCTGTTAGTATCAGTGGATTTTAGCCCTGATTCAGCAGAGTGCTTAAGCAAGTTCCACTAAAATCTGTAGGCAAATATACGTGCAAGTTCTTTTCTGAGACAGTGTTTAATTGTTATTATGCTAGTTCTGAGGGATTTTGCCTTTCACTTCCTGGTGGAGAGTCAGCCTTACAGCATGTGACAGAGCCAGATGTCCAAACATAAATTACATGTCTGTCTTCCAAGTTTGTTGCTCTTCTCCTGAGTTGTCTCAGTGTAAACCTGTCTTATCCCAAACATACACGCTTGAGAGTTGCGTTTGAACCCGTGTATACCCCGTGACAAATCTGCAAGAAAGCAGAGCAATGAGTTTAATATTTTCAAGCCTGTGGATGGTCACACAGAATCACAGAGAAGGGTAGAGGTTGGAAAGGGCCTCTGGCAACTGTTTAGTCCAGTCCTCCCTGCTCAGAGCAAGGTCAGCTAAAACAGGATGCTCAGGGCTGTGTCCTGTCGGGTGTTCAATTATCTCCAGGAATAGAGGCTCCACAATCTGCCTCGGTGACCTGTTCCAGTGTTATACCAGCCTTACAGTGAAAAAAGCTTTTTCTTATGTTTAAATGGAATTTCCTGTATTTCAATATGTCTCCTCTTGTCCTTCTACTTGGCAACACTGAGAAGCCTGGCTCTATCTTCTTTGCTCCCCACCATCATATACTTATATACATTGAGAAGTTCCCCCTGAGCCATCTCTTCCCTGGGTTGAACAATCCCAGCTCAATCAGCCTCTCCCTGTATGTCACTATCAGGAATTAAGATTAGGCTATTGCTGTCCTGTAAGAGGCTGATACTGTTTGCCCGAGGGACGTTGCCCTGGAAGCAGGTGGCAGTCCTGCTGAGAAAGGTTTAAGTGAAAGCTTCTGGCACTGCAGAGACAGGCTTTAAGGGGAAACAGCTGATTTTTTTCTAGGGAATGCTAATTTAGGGTACGAACTAAATCATCCTGGAAGAGGGATTCTAGGAGTGGCCACCTGAGGCAGAATGTATGATCTGTCTTTTATGGTATAACCTTATTGCAATGTTTTTGGGGTTTTTTTTAATTAAAGACAAGCACCATAAAGATGGTAAAATAATGATTTTCACATTGTAGGAGAGTACTAGAAGACTGAACTGTATCTCACATACATTATTGAAGACTGAAAGATTGCTTGCAAAATACATCTGTTTCTGAAGCATTTCATTTCAGTACAAGCTTTGGAAACAAAGCACGGATAAAAGGAAGCAAAGTTCATGCTTCATGTAAGCACAGCCCATCAAAACAACTGGCTTGTATACTTTAGCTCCTAGATTGAAGAGTCCAAAGTGTGTTTGCTACTCTGACTGACATCCCTTCACATGTTTCTTACAGACTGTAACATAAGTCTCCTGTCTCTGACATTCCCTGGCCGGGTCTTCCCTGGACAGTTGCAGACCTTTATTTGCTATTTTTCATTGCTAAATCTGTCTCATATTGGAGAAATTTTGATAACAGTGAGGTAATCTGGCTCTGTCATTACAGTTGAAATTAATTTGCTGGCCTGATACTACACTACAATGTTATTTAAATCCATGATAGGATGTGAAGTATGATTCCTTTACCTTTCTGTGTTCTGGCTCTTCATGGACATGGCAGGGGAATTGGTGTTTCTGATGTCTCTGTAGGTAAGAAGATCCATAAAAGATGGATCCCAAAGGACTGAACAAACAAACTGACTGGTCAGAGAAGCTTGCAGACCACCTGTCATACTGCATACAGAAGCCAGTGAAGGAGAATATATGTGAACTCTTCACTAGGATGCAAAATTCTCATAGCTGTTCAGGCAAGGAAATTCCTTTCATTTTTTGATCCTAAAGATTACATTATAACCACTCAAATGCAAGCATTTCATATTTTAGTAATTCTAGAAATGGCTGAAGAACACTTCTATTGTCATGCAAATACGCAATCCCTAGTAAGCATGCAGGTATTTCAACTTCCTGCTCTCCCAGCACCTGAGAGCCTGTTCAGGTAGGAGGAGAGATGCTCCTGTGTGCAGAGTCACCTCTTTGCAGGGTATCTGCAAAGTGCTTTGTGTTCTGGAAGTGCTCCGGTCACATGAGGGATCTCATGCAGCTGCATGTTGCAGTTGAGGAATGCGATTTTGGTAAACTTGTTTTCCAGAGGACCTCACAAAGCTGTGAGGTGAGCAAAAAAGTGTCAAATTAGCATCAGTGTAAAAAAAAGGGAAGTAATTAATCTTGGGCAAAAATAGTCTAAACTGTGCTTATGGGATGCTTGAAATTGGCAGCTACACGTCGGGGAACAAAGCTAGAAATCAACACCAGCAGTTCTCTGAAGTCATCTGCTTAAGATAAAATAGCAGTCAAAAGGCCAAAAAAAAAGGCTCAAACTTCATCAGAAAGGGCACTGAGAACATAACAGAAAGCATCATTTTGCTGCAATACAGAATCTCGTACTCACATCTTGGGTACTGTGTGCAGTTTGATCCTCACATCACAAGGAGTTATAGTGGAGTTAGAAAAGGTGCAGAGAAAGGCAAGAGGAGTGATTAAGGATGTCAAGCAACTGCATTAAAAGGAGAGACTTAAAGGGCTAAATATTCAATTGTGAGTGGAGAATGCTCAGTGAGAAATGTGAAGGCACTCAATGAAGTGAATGCAGAGCTGCTAACTCACCAAATCCTTCAGGAACAGAACTGGGTGTCATCCATTAAAACTAGTGGAAATGGGTTTAAAAAAGGTAAAAGTATGTATTTTTTCACACAGCAGGCACTCAAGTTCTGAAATTTGTTGCCACAAATTTTGGAGGCAGATAGTTTCAGCAGGAGATAAAAGGAATTAGAAACTCCCAGAAAACCAGTCCAATACTATATTAATGAAAATAAACAGGAATTCCTTAATGACTGTGGATGCGGGAGGAGTAGTAGGGAGATAGTGGCCAAGTGCATGCTCTCCCTGAATAGCATCTCCTGCTGCCACCGGTGGAGGCAGAATACTGGTCCAGCACAGTAGGGTGTTTCTTACATCCTTATTTTCAACACTGAATCCTACTGAGACGTAATTTCCATCTGCTTCACGGCATCCTAGTCTCCTCCCTTTTCCACAGCTTTGTGTACAAGAGCCAGCTGGTCTGCTGGTTGCAGAGCAGTAGATCAAGTCAACGTAATACTTTTGGTGTGTTGGGTGACAGAGCGGTAGAGAGACTGCAACACATAGTAAGTGCATGAGAATCTCAGACAACTTCTGGAGAGTGCAAGATGTGGTCAAATGATTTAAGTCATCTGCTCCATGTCATTCCTGGTTGTTTAAGGACTTCTGTCAGAGGAAAGCATTGAGTACATCAGGCTGATAGGCAGTAATAACAAAAAATATAAATTATTCCTTCTGATTCCTTCTGTTCGCCTTTTGGCTCCTACTACAGGACTTGTTGAGAGTAGGATTATGGGAGGCCATGAACAAGCTTAAAATCTGTGCTCTATTTAACCACCTCCGATTTTGTATGTGGGAAGGAAGTGGCCTAAATCTGACCCATCTAATATATATAATATATTCCATGGTGTGTAGTGTTTTGACAGCTTAAGTAGATATACAAGCACTGAATTGGTAACTCATTCAAATCAAAATTGGTATGCCTCCTATCTAAGTATTGCAGGTTCTGGTTTTATTCAGATAATTGTGTTTATTTTTTCTTTTCCAACAAGATAATTGTGCATATTACTCCAGTCTCTGGTATGTGTTAGTCTTGTCCAGGTTTTTTCTAATGCACTGTCATGAAATTTTAAATACAGATATCATCTGTGTCAGTAATGGGGAATGTACATGCTGGACAGGAGCAGCGGATTGAGAATCTACTTTTCTTGCCTCACAAACACATTGTTTAGGTCAGGAATTTTTTTTTCCCAAAGCACACCACTACATGGACTGTGTGAACACATCATAAATGACCCAATCTTCGTAATGTGCCTGTTAGGAACATTTCCATTCTATAAATTAAGAGCTAAGACACGGAGAAATTTGTGTTTTGTCAGAAGAAGTCAGTGGCAGAGAGATAAGAAATGGCTCTGGAGTGCCTTATCCACAAAGCTGCTATAGATCAGCTGATGGGCCATGGAGCTAGACTTTTGGTGAGTTTGACACAACTGCAGAGCACTTCCAGGGACACAATCTGAAGAAGGATGAGTTTTATCTGCAATGTCTAATCTTCTCTAATAATAATAAAATTTGACACACATCAGATACTTTTCTTCCAACTATTTAAAGCTGTTCAGCATGCCTGTAATGCACCTAAGTGGTATAATGGGAATTATACCACTGGGGACCTGCACAGATACGAGGGGAGAGAGCCTAGGTCAATCATTAGGAAAGTTCACAATAGATTCCAGAAACTTGGATCTCCAGTCATTTGCTTTAGTCACATGAAAATTTGTGACTTAATTTTTCTTCAGTGTTCCTCTCTTCCTTTTTTCTCGTTCTGCATTTCTTTCCTCAACATTGTTTTTTTATTTGTCCAGTAAATGGCTGGTTGCTCTTGACGGCTCAGCCATTGAGTCTTAAACAATTCTGTGCACCTGCTGAAGTCTTTTCTGACTTCTGAAACCCGCTTGTGGACTGACTGGAAAAACTGTATTAGCACTCAAGAACAGGGTTCTCATACATCACAAAGAGAGAACCAAGGGGATCCGGAGTGCCTCCCAAATATGCTTTATTCATGTGAAAGCCTGACAGGCAAATAGTTGCTGCCATTGCTCACAGACAATGAATTAACAGCTTGGAAACAATGCTTCCTGCATTCCCTCATCTTGTCCTCTAGTCTGGGATCAGCATGAATTGTGAGTAGATGTGCTTGCAAGTAGTCTTTTCTCATACCAATCCATGTTCTGCAACAATGCTGTAGTATCTAATTATTTTTTTGAGAAAATGCTGCCTGAAAAATGTTTCATATATCTCTCCATAAATGATACCTTTCCCTTCAGGACCATCAGGAATACAGGTCAGCAATTTACTGTGGAGACACCAAAGGCTGGGGAAGTGGACTGTTACCTCTGTCAGTTGCTGTCTTGATGGCTTAATGAGAAGATAAAAGATATGGACATGATTTTAAAGTGCTTAATCCCAAAACTTGAGTTCAGCTGCTTAAAGGAATCTGTCTAGATATAGTCTTTGTCTGCCCTTTCCCTCTTAGATCTCATTTCATTGCCATTTTTCTCCTGCCTTTTACCTTTATTCTCTTCTTTGCCATCTGTATTACCTCTCTTCCCAGAATTTGATAGACACTGCTAAGAAGGTCTTCTGAGAAGCCTGGGAAGGCAAGGTGAGGTTTGGGAGCTATTCTGCAACATATTTAAAACAGACCTGGGGTAGCCACTGAAGGATCCCTGCACTCATTTGGTTTTAGCTTTGAAAGGTCAGTTAAGCTAGTTGTTCTTCTGGGTTGCTAAAGCTCAAATGAGTAACAAAAGTGATCAAAAGGCATAGGTTTCTGGAAAAAAAAAAAAAAAAAAAAAAAAACAAAAGAAAAAAAAAAAAAAAAAAAAAAAAAAAAAGGTAATCTTGCTATTTCCCAAACCCATGAGAAGAGAAATGGCTGAAGAAACCTTGCTCATTCACAGGCTCTAATTGTAAGTGCAATTTCGTATTGATTGAATGGCTGAGATACGGTAGTGTGTTTGTTTCTCCCATTTAATGACTTGTGTTAGACTAGTCTATAAACAAGCTTCCCGTTGGCTTTAATTTTTTTCCCTATTTGAGGGTATAATACAGTTTATAGTAAGGTGGGTTGAGTTAGTTTGGCAACAGGCCAACTCAGGTACAGAATAAATCTCATCCTGCAGTCCTTAGGCAGGTAAATGTATCTTGTAATCTGGAGTTCTAGGGACTCAGAAAAGGTTCCCTTATTTCACAAGATATCAAAACCTTGTCTGCATTTTTGGACATAGTATCAATTCAGGCATAAAGCTGAGCAGTTCAAAGATTACAAATGAAGAGATGCAGTTGCTCAGTTTCTTTTTTCTGCCAACACAAAAGTGAAAAAGTCCAGTGGGAGCACATAATACATGCACACATTTGTAGCAAAGAGCTTAGCCATATTAATACATTTCTCATGTATTTGAAATTGTATGCCCGTCACTGGAGACTACTGAAGTCTTTGATTAGGAAAGCCTGAACCAAAGACAAGAAAACACAAAAAAGAACTGAAAAATACCCTGTGATATGATGCAAAACGGAAGAGGAAAAATTCTAACTCAAGGCAGAGAACATCCCCTTCTCTCTGCAGATTTCTGAAGGGACGACTGAGGAACAGTACCTAAGTGTCTAAGTCTGCTTCACTATACACCCTCTGGGTTATTCTTGTATTGAGAAGAGCATGTCTCCATAGCCACAGAACTACAGTAAATAGTGGATTCTGACATGCTTACTAGAAAACGTATGGCAGAGAAGTTTTTGATATCTCTGGAGAAAAGAAAAACACACCATCTTTAATGTCAAGTCTTTAAACCTTATTTCTATGCAAGTTCTCTTTGGTTGCATAGGCAAGTCTAAAAGATTGCGTTACAACTTTCATACTTAGACTGTTGGTGTTTAAGTAATGAAGTTGTTTTAGTTATTAAAATTTTTAAGATGGCCAAGGACTCATTAAGTAATATGTTCCTCATAACCTTTTCTCTTTTGTTGCCATTTATGAAATTATTTTGATGTTATTATGTGCGGGAGCTCGGACAAAAACCATGCCGACCAATATGATCAAGGTAATGCCATTTTATTCTACACACAATAAAGCTTTTATAATCAGTCTAGCTTACATAACTCTTTTTCTCATAATCTAATAGGTCCTAAAAACCTATACACACATATGCTGGTTATAATGATTGGTTGATACAAGCTGCTCACGCACTCTTCAGGCTAGTTGCCAAATACTTTGCAAAGCTCAGTAACGTCCTTGGATGCCAGTGATATCCTTTCCTCCCATCCTGTTGAGTCTTTCGACTTGCCAAGTTTCTTGTTCTTTAATCACGTAGACCACAAGGTTTAATCTTTTGTTGAGCCTGCAACTAGGCCACAGCCTTTAGTTCATAACTGCTAGATATGCTAAGCGTTCAGAAAGGCTGGATTGCTCACATGTCCATTTATTGTTAGATGTTCTTCCACAATTATGAGGATTTTGCTTATTTTATCCTGCCAATATCAGATCTTATGTTGTTACCCTCCTGACTTCAGCCTGGCTTAACTCACCCTACCGCAGCACCATCTATGAGGATGAAGATGTAGATGTTTAATATACACATCCTGGTCAAAAATCAACAACAAGTATCTATCTCTCCCTTAAAAAAGAATCTTCAGAGATCCAGCACATTCTTACCTCAAAGAAATGATTATTATTTGAGAAACATTTAATTAGGTAGAAGATAAAATAATGTGATCATTAATAATTTTTTTAGAAGTCACAATGTATAGCTGGTCTATTTTGTAATTCAGCTGTATGGCTTTTTGTTCCTCTGGTTATTCAGTCCTTCACATCAATAATTTGAGGTGAACTGGGTCTGAAGCCTTGTGTACTTAGCCTTTCAAACAAGTCGCAGCAGCACATTCAAATGCCACAGGAAACCATTAGACCTACCTGTGCTGTCTGTGGGGCAGAGCACCGAGGCTGTCTGCAAGACCGGATTCACTGTCTATGCAGATGATAAACCTGAAAGCATGGCCCCAGGTATGATGGGACAGTGTCTAATGGAGCACGCAAGCTCCTGTGTGCCTGAGCACTCAAAGTGACTTAACACAACACTGGCATATCCAGGCAGGCCGGCCGCTGGCTGGCTGCAGGTCTCCACAAGTCACCCATGTCGATAAGAGAAGGCAGGTTGATGCGTGCCCACAGCCACTCCCAAAACTGCTTTAGAGAATAGGTGGGAACATTGCTGCTAGGGGTGATTCATTGCTGCCGCTTTTCGGTTTATCACTGACACAGGCTCGTGTGGAGGGGAAGGGGGGAGCTAGTGGGAGCATGAAGAATGAAACTCACGTTATCAAAACAATGAGGAAAAATGAATAAAGTAATAAGCACATGGCACCTGTGTTTTATAGTGATGAAAAGGGGGACCATGCAACGTGAGGCCAGCTGGGGAGTTATGATACTCTATGATGAGACATTGAGCATCTGTACAGGAAGAATGACTTGCATTTGTCTAGATGCATGGTATTTTGCATCCGGAGATGCTGGTTCATTGAGATCCCATTAAGACAGGCACTCAGACTCTGTAAAGTATTGCATAAAATGCCAATTACTGGGGTTTACACTACAAAGAAGAGTATAGTAAGTGACAGGGGAATCAGCTTTGTCAAGTGTGTTTAGCCTTGGCTGGGCAGGCCAGGAGTGAAGTGTATTTTCCATGACATTTTCTATGTTTCTTGAACATGTAGCAGTGTCATCTGAAAAGTCTTCAGTGCAAACACTGGCCCATCTGTGCTCTTCTGCCACCACCTCATGGCAATCTTGATCCTGCCATGGCTTGTACCAAGGGGAGCTGAGGGGATTCTTCAAAGGCAGCCTTATGTCATTCTCCCCAGTTTCACAGAAAAAGAAACATAATGTCCTTCTTTTAAAAAAAGGAGATAGGTTGTGTGAGCTTAGATTCTTGTAAAAATACCAAAACAAGTATTTAAACAACGTATTTGCAATTACTAGAAGGCCGCAGGTTAATAAGTAAACAGCAGGACAAATTTGTAAAGAACAAGTGACATAGCACTAATCTAATTTCCTTCTATAACATGTAATTGGCCATGTGGATACTGGAGAAATAGTAAATGACCTATCTTAATTTGGTCTTAGATGATATAAGCAACTTGGGGATATATAATGAAGTAAATCTAATAACATGGTGAATGGAAAACTGGTTAGAAAACTGTACTCACAGGGTAGTATTAATGTTGCTCTGTCAAAATAAATTATTGTATCAAATGCATTTAGAAAAGTCTTTTCCTAAATCAGTATTTTCACCATTTCACTGACTTCAATGATGGAAAAAAAAAATCATATTTTATTATTAAAATACTAAAAAAATATGTTTCAATAAGGACAAGCACGAAGTAATACACTTTGAAATAGTTGTCTGCATGGTTGAAAGATGGAAAACAAAGAGCTAGATGGCCTTTCTGAGCAAACCGGTAAGAAGATTTAGTAGATCACAAACTGAATATAATGCAGGGTGTGTGAAAATGTGTAACACATGCCTTAGAAGTATGCATTGTAACTATCACAGCTCTGTCAAGACCTCATCTGGACCATTATGCTCAGGCTTAAGCAGCCCATTTTAAGAAATCTATGAACCAGAAGGAAGCAGCAAAATGATCAAAAACCTAGAAAATCTGAACGCTGAGATCGAAAGGATGAGGTTTGTTTAGTCTGGGGAAGAGAGAACTGAGGAGAGACATGAGAGCAGTCTTCAAGTACATAGAGACTGCTGTGAAAAGGATAGAAACAAATTATTCTTCATGTTTATTTGAGATCAAGAAAAAATATAGCTTGCTTAAATTGCAGTGAGGGAAATTCGGTTCAGATACTAGAGAATTCCCAACTGTAAGGTGATTAAACACTGGGATAGATCCCTCACTAGATACAATATTTGGAGTCCTTTGATGCTCATCCAGTCTTCTTACATGGCATGAAGAATCCTTCCCCAGCAGTTTCATTTAGAAAATGTTTTGTGTAAGTGGAAATGAGAAATACTAGAAGGCAAGGTTTGGGGAGAAGCTCATATGTTGGATTAGATGCAGGGAGCTGGGTCAGAGGAAACGTGCAGAAAGGCTAAGGTGGTGTGAGCGGATGGCATCACTCAGAGATAGAGAAGAAAATAGACCGAATAAAAAATGAGGTTTTGGCAGGGTGTGAGCCTCACTGTGACTCCAAGTAAGGGGAGTAGGTGGCCCATTACTCTTGATTATCAACTACCAGAGAAACTCACTGAAACTGAAAATATAGCTAAAATATCATGACTTTTCTAATTTTGTGTAATTGCCCAAATAATGCAATCTAAATGATATCAAGTGATTATCAAGTGAATATCAAGCGATATTTGAAAAGTCGTGGCGGTCAGGTGAAGTCCCTGGGGACTGGAAAAAGGGAAGCATTGTGCCCATTTTCAAAAAGGGTAGAAAGGAAGACCCTGGGAACCACTGACCTGTCAACGTCACCTCTGTGCCTGGGAAGATCATGGAGCAGATCCTCCTAGAAGCTCTGCTAAGGCATATGGAGGCCAGGGAGGTAATTCAAGACACCCAGCACGGCTTCACCAAGGGCAAGTCCTGCCTGACCAACCTAGTGACTTTCTATGATGGTGTGACAACCACAGTGGACAAGGGAAAACCATTGGACGTCATCTATCTGGACTTCTGCAAAGCCTTTGGCACGGTCCCCCACGACATCCTTCTCTCTAAATTGGAGAGCCATGGATTTGATGGGTGGACTGTTCGCTGGATAAGGAATTGGCTCGATGGGCGCATCCAGAGGGTAGTGGTCAACGGCTCGATGTCCAGATGGAGACTGGTGACAAGTGGTGTCCCTCAGGAGTCCGTACTGGAACCGGTGTCCCTGTTCAATGTTTTCATCAACGACTTAGACA
>JMFS01034354.1:0-12968 GCA_000699545.1 Podiceps cristatus
CCGTGCCCCCGGGACGCCCACCTTTCCAAAGGACAGCGAAGGCGATCATCGCCCTGCGTGCAGGCACCTTTATCCATTTTCTTTGTAACTCGTACTCCTTAAGTTAAAGCTAAATAGAAAACAAACTTGAATTTTGTTCCCCATCACCTACGACTGCTACCCCGACGCACACAAAAGCCATCCCGCCTTTTGGTCGGCAAACGCGGGCCCGAGTGCCGGAAGCGCAAAGCGCCCACCTTCTGGCTCTGCGGGTTGGAAACGCTTCGGCTACGGGTCCCTTGGCCGTTCGTGCTTTTCGCTGCTGCCAGGCCCACGGTGAAGCGCTGCTGCTACGCAATACAGCTCGATTATGACCTTCTCTGGGCAGAACTTCTGCCTTTATCCATATATTCCTCAATACTATAATAGTTTTTTAACCCTTTGCTAACAACAACAATCAGCATTTTACTCTGTTTTACCTTTTCAGTACTCCGTGATCGTGTGGAATTCTCTTTTTTATAGGCTCTCTTTTCTTGGTACAGTTCAATAGCATCCACAGTACTACCTTGTCTCCACTCTTCCTCATCTAGTTTTCAATAATCAATGCCCAATTTCTTAAGTATTTTGGTCATAAGAGAAATATATGAGAATTTCCCCCCTGTATTTAGAGCACAGTTAGCACAGCCTCCCCATACAGGATCCAAGCAATATCTTCATTGTTATAATGCATACTTTGTTAATTTTCAGCATACTTACACACTATGTTTTTATACTTACTCTGAAACAAATGGACAATGATTGAACTATTTTTTTTTTTCTATCTCAAGTAAAACAAAATGAAACAATGAAGAGCTATCATCTTCCCTTACCTACAGGTGCCTTAGGAAAACCCGTTCCCTGGGGAAACTGAATAAATTAAAGTTGCATTTTTTGCAAGACATCTGCATTACCAGGTGTGCCAGGTAACATACTGGTGGGGAGGAGGGAATCAAACCACCATAAAAAACCCACCTAGAACTTCTCAAACAAGCAAATAAAAACCCCTAAAACCCTGCAAAGAAACCTACACAGAGGCATTTCTGAAGTCTGCAGCCCATGAGCTTATATAGCAATATAAAGATATAAGTAATAGAATAATGTTCTCCAGGCCCAGATGCAGTGTTATAAAGATTATGGAACAAACTGCTTTTTCTAAGTGCACACTGTGTTTTAACACCTGTAAATGCACACAATCTCATAGCACTGAAATACTGTGCATCTCCACAGTTCAATATTAAACATGGAATTGGAAACAAAAAAAATATTTTTCAGGATAATTCTCAGCTAAAAACTTTGCAATTTACACATTGTGTTCTAGAAATAACCAGTGAGAGCTGTAACTGGTGTGATCTGGGCCAAAATTCCTGTACTTGTTAGAAACCACTATGCTTTGAGCTACAGAAAGAGCTCATTCAGAGCCTGGTTCAAGGGAATGCATCATGTTGTTCCAGCTCATGAACAATGTTAAATGTTGAATCCAATGACAGGATTTTCAAGTAATTAAATGATTTAGAAAGAAGCTCACAAGGTCTCTCAGGTCTCATATTGGCTTGGAAACATCTCAATGAAATTTATTGCAGATTTAACATCTGATTATAATATCGTATCACCTTTGCACTAAAGCAAAACATTTTCAGCAGGGAGTACAAAAAGATTATTCAAATTCTCAAAATGATTACTACCACATTGTCAGATGCCAAAGAGAATAGCTGTTTGCAAAGAGTACCAGGAAAGCATTTCTAAAAAGAAAAGCACTACAGAAAAAAAAAAAGAAAAAAGAAAAAAAAAAGCATTCATGTGTAAGTAGCTCTCTTCCTTCATTAATCCTGTTTAGATTTTATATGTTTTTAGTACCAACTGAGAAGTATTATTCATTTCAGTGATACCACTTGCAGAGTCACAGAATCACCTAGGTTGGAAGGGATCTCTTGAGATCACCTAGTCCAATCTACTCAAAGAGGGTCAGCCAGAATGAGTGGCCCAGGACCACATCTAGTTGGGTTCTGAGTATCTCCTCAGACGGAGATATAAACTCCATACAAATACAAGATACATGTATTTCCTTTACTTATAGTAAAATTCATCACTATAATGTCCCAAGACAGCTCAGCATTACTGGAAATGTTACAAAAATACACAGATTACTTGTTTCAATGTCCTGGAGTGTTCGTAATTTTATAGATATCCCTCATTACATCACAAGTCATTCAAGTTTTCTTCCATTTTCATCCGTTTTAAGATTTATTTCTTACAATGCTTCCATATGATTCTAAGTGTTGCTAACAAGCATGTTTTTCACTGTTTTATACTCTATGCAATCTCTCATTAAAGAAAAATATAATTACTAGTGTGACAACAGAAGTTTAGTTTTATACTCTTTCATGCTATCTGAACAAGTGGAAAGAACTACAGAAGATGAGAAACAATACAGATTCAGGTGCAATCTTTCCAAACTCTCTTCTTTCATGTAGAAAGACAGCTGCACAGGATTAACGGTGGCATTGTTAATTGTAAGAAAACAAGTAGGTTGTGGCATCCCACTTGTAAGCTTAAATCACATCTACTGTTTCTCAACAAAAATATTTGCTAAAGACCTGCAAGCCCTGCCTAAAGGCACAAGGCTTTACATATGTATTAACTGGGCATTTCTAAATCCATGATGCAAGCAATATTTAACATATATAATTAAAATAAATCAGTATTAACAGTGAAGACAGTAATCTCATAATGTACATGGATTAACCCTTTATTTTAGGGTTCACAGTATGAAACAGGGTATTTGTTCTCTCTTCTGGCTGTAAACATCCCAACTCAACTTTCAAAAATGAAGCTGATGTTTAGATCTGATCTACAGATTTCAAAGTACGTTAATAGCAAGTGTGGACCTGAGACTTGCTGCCAACAAAGAAATCAGTCTTTAATATTATAGTTGCGGATTTTTGTCATGTTCGAAGAAATTTTAGGCTTTATGGGATGAGCACAAGATAAATTCCTGGATTTTAACTTCTGCTGAACTTCCAGGCTGTTTCCTCTGACTGTCAAATCTGCAGCTGTCATTTCAAGTTTGTCCTTGGCTTTAGTATTTGTCTGAGATTCTTCAGATTGTTCAGTTGAACGTATAGCTTCAAACTCCACTGCTCAAAAAAAATAAATAAAAATACTTTGTAGTTATATTTGTATTTAATTATGAAACTGGATAGTTGAACTGGTTAACTGTTTTTCTCTAAATATATTGCTCCCATAGTGCCACATTGTAAAAGTCTTATATTGAGTAACAGAATCATTTCTGTACATAGGATGCATAGAACTGTCCATTAAGACTTGCTACGCTGTTGGTATAATACATTAGCATCTCCTGCTCAGTCCCTGCTTCACCTGTACCTGTTCACTCTCCATTAGCATCAGACTGCTTAAGAGAGGAGAAAGGAAGACAGCTGGAAGGTTGGTGTAACTGTTAAAGTCAAGCACTACCTATCTGCTCAGCTGTTTTTAAACATCACATTTTACAAGTTTACCCTTCTCTCTATGGTCAGAGAACATCTGTATCAATGAAGGCAATACCAACACACTGGACAACACAATACAAAGTTAGACCTACCTGTTCCCATATTGTTCAACAGTGATAAAGTAGTTGACTGTAGTAGTTCGATCTGTTTCAAGAAATCACTAGCAGCCATAACAGCTTCAGCAAAACATGTTTGGATATGCATGATCCATGGCTTAAAGGCAATTCTGTGTGCTTGATAAAGCTGCACTACCACCACTATCCTTTGGGTTTTTTTTTCATCTTTTCTCACAGAAGGCGGCATTTACTGTGGAAATCTTTTGTTTTGTTGTCTAAAATATCTGTGTGTACTACAGAGGACTAACTTAAAAAGTAACATTTTTCAGTGAGAAGCAGGGAGACTGGTCTTAATATCAATCCGAGTCCATTCTGCAGCTTCTCGCATAATTCTCTGAAAAACACTATCTCCAACTAATTGCACTTTAGTCTTATCATAGGTTTCATTAGGTAAGATAAGTGGAACTTGTTAATCGCAGTATTCATTGTAAGGTAATATTTACAGATGCTTGTCCCAGCCATTTAATCCCTATTTTTCAAGGCACTGAGATTTTAACTTTAGATTTTCTATGGAAAGCCAAAGCAGACAGCAGAAGTAGTCATAATATACTTGCAACAACACACAGTACAGCATTTTGTACTAGTTGATTTTTTTGAGCGTGACAGGCTTCAGTCCCAGGTGCTACACAATCACAGAGCAAGAATAAGAAGCGCACGTTAGCAGGATAAGGTAAATTTTCATAGTCAACCAAACATGGTTGAAAGTCCAAACAAAATTCTACATGGAAGGAGATAAAAAAAATGTCTTAAATTATGGAATTAATTCATCTATTGAGGTTTTATAGCTCTATGAAAAGCATGATACCGTGGCTAGTGTCAAAACAAGACAGACAAAATAATGTTTATGTTCAGGCTGTTCACTCCTGTGTGCAACCTCTGCACTGAGTCAGCTTGGTGGCATTTGTTATTACAGGTGGCAAAAGCTTAGTGGACTCTTGTGCCATTGATGCCAAATCATGTTGTTCAGCTTGCCACCTAGTGGTTACCTACAGATGTAGAAGATGATACGAAAGAGCATGCCTGAGCCCATGGAAGACCTTTGGGTGTATTTTCCCACCTGGAAAAAAGAACTTTAATCATTATAGTGCATTGCCCTAGACCTCTACCAAATCGGGCAGATAAGAAAGCAGAATTTCACAACATCACCTGTTTAGAACAGTGCAGGCAGTAGTGTCTGAAAGGTACCGGATAAAGCTTGAAAGATTATTTTGCTTGAACAGGAGCCGCAGCAGAATGAGATTATCTCTTGTTTGTGGTCTATGTAACAGCAATGAGCAGATCCATAAATAGCACAGAGTCAACAATGCTTACAGTCACTGTTTTTTGAAATATTCCCTCAGTTTTGAAGGGTTTCAACCAAGGGGATGACTTTCAGAAATAATGTGGGAGGCCCTAATCCTGTAGATCCAAAGGCAAAGTAACCAAGCAGCAATGCATCGCATGCATCCCTTCTTCTGAAGTCTTCTGTATGGTTGTCTCTTGACATTAGTAGAGACACTACAGTTAGAACTAGCAAAGGCTATTTAGTTAGGTGTTTGGAACAACACCACCAAACACAAGCAGTCTATATGGCTATTGTAAAGTTTTGTACTGTCAAAAATCCATGTTAACATAGAAATTTAAAACCATGAAACTGCAAACTTGTAAGGTTAGTGCCACAAAATAGAAAAAGACAAAGAACCAATACTCCAGAATTCAAAATGGTAGTTAAAGTGAAATATCCTAAGAGAACCCTGAATAACGACCTTCATACCTTACTGGTTCTGCCTGGGATTGTTCACATGTGTGATGAACCTTGAATAACATCAGCATGAATAGGCACCGTGCAGTAAAATTTAAACGCAGTAGCTTGGTTTTCACAAACTGAAAAAGCACACCTAATTTACAAGCCTGTAACTCACATTCAGAAGTGACCTTGGCAACCAGAGCTAGTAATATCACAGTTAAGAGCCTAAACTGCTTTTTAAAATGGACCTAAATATTTAGTGTATTGAAATGCTTAACATAGCTTCTATTTGATGTGTGTTAACTAGTCAGAAATTAATATTCACAGTTTTTTGTTTTGTTTTTTTCTTTCCAGAACTAAAGAGATACAGGTGGTCATGTTGTATGAGCAAACTGAAACGTCCCCAGATGGAAAATTTCATTTAAGAAACTTGTCACTAGATATTTGCTTATGTCTAACAGTGCTTCTGAAGGAACACCAACTCAAACAAGTTCCTATTCAGGAGAAGAACATTTAAGTGAAGAAAATGTAACTAGGGGATTAGTTAATATTTGTGAAACACTTCAAATATGAAGTTTTATGTAACACAGAAAAGAAATCATGAGTCTTTCTCTGATTGGAGATGGAATGAAGCCAAAGCCAGAGCACTCTTTTTGTTTGTTAATGTTTTACCAGATTCTTTCTCTGGCCAGCTTTTTACCCACATGGATTGCTCTTAGAACTGTCAGTGATGTCAAAGCTGTTGAAATTCTGTCCAGTGTGGAAACACTTAAGATAACTTTTGATCCATAAAGTGTAGAATTTCAGACCGCAGAGCTTTGCAAGTAACAGTAACAATGAGAATTATAGTAGAAGAAACTCCCCTATCCAAGTTCAAGTAGAAAACCAGAAAAGTTACTTTGCTTCAAAGCATCTCAGTCTTGTTCTTTGTTAGGCTACAATGTAAAGTCATTAATTAATAGGCACAGGACATAGTTCTGAGTATCTGTGGAGGTGGGGTTTTTCAAAATGCGGAACTATCCACCACAACTGGAGCCCTTCTCTGGCATGGAAAATAACAAAGTTTCATCTGCCTCAAAAGTATATAAAACAGGTGACTAGTGGGATATTCTAAGTGCAGATACAGCTTGCTTTACCTGTGTCCAGCCTCTGTTGACCCAAGGAGATACAGCTGATCAGGAGCTTTTCACATGGTAGCACAAAGCACACTTCACAGTATTGGCAGTCTAAATGCAGTTTTACAGTCAAACTTTAATAGGTGATGTCTGCCTTTCTTTCCAGAAAAAAAACCCTAGTGTCTCCAATAGCAAGTTTATTAATTTATTAAGCTAAATTACTTGAAGAAATTTCAGTTTCCTAAATCTTTTACAAAGCCTCTTCCTGCCTAACATTTCTTCTAAAATCAAAAAAGGACCTATAGCCCACAGGTAAATAGAGAAACCTTCCATTAT
Organism: Podiceps cristatus; assembly: GCA_000699545.1. NCBI lineage: Eukaryota > Metazoa > Chordata > Aves > Podicipediformes > Podicipedidae > Podiceps > Podiceps cristatus. Next base: position 6,818 of record JMFS01034354.1, read on the forward strand.
GTACAGAAACTAATCACATGGTTGTACATGTGTGTCATGATTTTCAGATGAAAGCACACAACTCTTCTGACTAGCAACTTTCCTTTGAGGATGGCCTGGCATCAGTGTTCAAGACACATATGATATAGATCACCAACTGAAGCCTCCCACCCACTCTCGACCTCTGGGATAGCGCATATAAAAAGGAAAGAAATACAGAAGCGTATTTCTTATCAGTACACAGTCTATGCATGTAACACTGATGCTTTTAGTGTCATTGTGGCTTGTACCTGTCTTCCTCTGCAGCGGGATCTTTTTCTTTCAATAATACAGAACAATAAAAACACCTGAACCAGGAACCCGTGTTCCTTCTAACCCCTTTCTTTCTACTTATCTGCAGAGTAACATACAATTTATTAAATCAATCTCATTCCTACAGTACAAACTAAAAACCATCAGGCAGAGTAAGGAGAGAGAAAATTAGAATATCTCATAGCCTTCTGAGTTGCTTGGAAGCTTCCACAAGTTCTGAATTTGATGCTGAAATGAATGAAGTATGGAACAGTCCACTCCAGTAACTTAGTGTTAACATGTAGTCATAAACACTCCAAAACACATTGAGTCATTGAATTGTGCCATGCTGGAAATACAGAAAATTGCAGGGCTTACTTGACATGTCAACCATTTTCATTCCAATAGGTTGTTTCATACATGAAAAAAATGAAGTTCTTCCAACAGGTTCAGAAAATCATTCTCACACTACAATTGTTTCTATTTCACCAGAAATGCCCATAAAACACAGCTACTGCTGTGACACATGTGTACAGAGTTGAACTTGTAAAAGAAATGTCTGTATAAGCAAACTAACTTGATTGATTTGTTGCAAATAGTATTTTGTTACTGAGCTTTCAAGTCTGTGTGTGTGTCACTTGTATCTGAAAGCCCAGTATGGAGTCAGTCTGTCTTAATGATGGTTCTATCCACTATAACCATGTGTTTGACAAATGTATTAAATTCAAGTGAGTGGTGGTTTTAAACAGGAAAGATTGAATTAATTTTCCACAGCTCAGGCAAGAAAAATAATGCAAACGTCTGCTAAAGATCAGAAGCAGAACTCCTTGAAAATTTTGTATATTCTGCTCTGAGGTGATGTTCTTCCAAAAAAGAAAGATTTTGCTTTCACAATCTTGTTTTCTGAAATGCAGAATTCAGTCTAGTAGAATTAAGGTTATCATTTGGATGGTTTCCTGGAGGAGAAAGCTAAGCAATATAAAAGAGTTTTAAAAAGTCCTACTCCTGCAATGCAGTATTTCAGGGCCTGCATGTTTCAGTAAGTAGCTCTGCTCAAGTGTTCTTAGGGTAAATCTGGATGCAGAGATCAAATTAAGGATGTTCTCAGGAGAGTATCACTCCTTATTGATGTTTCACTTGTTTCATGTTGGCAGTATCATCTTTTCCTTTTGCTATTCTCTAGACCCCCAAAAATCTACAGTAAGTTTTGCAACGGTGGCTGGAAATTTCTAGACATTAAGAAACTGATGTCCTTGTAAGGTTGCCAGTGGTGTTGCATCATGGATACAGCAGCATGAAACTGCATGGCACTATCAGTAATGTTTCAAAGATACCTTTTTGCTTATCCTGTCAATATAGGCCTGACCTGAAATACTCTTCCTATTTCAGTCCCAGCCCCACAAAAAAGCACATGAATCACGACTGTCAGCACTATGTCCATTCCAGTCCTACAGGTCTGTTAATGCACATTACTTTGCCTCTGCAATGCACTGCTGTTGTGAATAAATACACTTATAATCCATTCTTCATTTTGAAAGCACTTTTAAATGTTTTGTTTGTTTGTTTTTTCTTGTGTGCTGCTAAAGATGGTTCATTGCATCTATACGCTGGTTTAAAAATAGATGTAATGTAGGTTGAAAGGATCCCTGGGTGAAATGTCACAGTGCTTATCACTCCTTGCTCAGAATGAATCTTGACACAATTTGTGTCCATTTTCTCTCTTCTTTTCACTGTGCACCTCTAAGGGGCTGGCCTTGTCTTCTCCAAAATCCCTCACTGGGCAGTTAAAAAGCAGCAATCAGACCACCCATTGACTCTCTTTTCCACACCGAACAACCCAGCCCTCTAAACCTCTTGCCTGTAATGTGTTCCAGTGCCCTAGCCGTCTTAGTGTCTCTCCATTGGACTCCAGTTTGTCAATCCTTTGTATCAGAGGGTCCAAAACTGGACACAGTAATCCAGACATGGCCTCACAAGCACCAAACAGAGGGGAACAAATCACTTCCCTTAACCTGCTGGTTGCATTCTTGCTCCTGCAGTCTGGTATGTGGTTAATGGCACATGAGTACTTATGCAATGGTAAGAGGGCACTATTAATATAAAGCTCATTTGAAAAGGCTCTATGGCTGCCATATTACTCCATGGCTGCCATCAGATCTCAGGAATAATGATGATGATAAAAATAATAATATCAAAACCAAAAACCAAACAACCCACACAAGCCCCACAGCATTGTAAGAAATAATTTCTTGAATGCTATGCCTTTTATTAAAAAATAAAAATCACCTTTACTTGGAACATTCTGGAGAAATGTTTGTCTGTCTATTTATAAAGAGCTTTAATACAGAAGAGTCTACAATCCTTCTGGGGAATATACTCCGTTATTAGCCATCCTTAAAGTTTTTCCAGTATTATACTTTAAGGCCATTACTTCTTGTCTCATCCACAGCAGGTGTTTAGAACAGTTTTCCAAGGTTTTGCTGATGAAGGATTACTTCACAAACAGGTAACAGTTTGGGAGACGTAACATTCATCTGCAACACACTGCTCAACATAATGGCTACCATTAAAAAGTTCCTTTACAATTTGCCTGCGAAGAGGCTACACTTTACTTCACATATCTTACAAATGGTGTCCCTGATAAAACTTCCAAGAACATGTGGTGCTTTCTGTAGAAGTGTAACATTGATTAATGTTCAGTCTACGACCTAGGTTTTACCTTCTCCTCTCATCCTAACCTGACACTGTCTGACATGTAAGGTCAGGATGCTGTTTCGCATACAAGAATATGTGTCTGCTTTTATTTTTTTATGTTCCAACTTGTTGCACTGGGCTATAAAATTCTAGCAAACAGCAATACCTAGTTCACTGTGTGCCCACAGCATATACCACATTATGCCTATGATCGCACTTCTGGCCTTTAGGTCTTAGCACACTAAGCAGTATTGTAGCTATTAACCTGCCACAGAAATAATGATTAAGCAAGTATTTGCCAAATTACAATTTGATCTGACAGTCACTTGGCAACACATGAAGTGTGCAATCCTCAGCCAGACACTTTCATATCTGCCCCAGATAAGGTTTAGACCATGTCAAGACAGAAGGGTGTTTGCATTTTCCAGGAGTATTTAATAAAAGGGGAGAAGTATTTGCAACAATGACATTAAAACCAGAGCGCTATATAGGCATTCCCCTTAATTCTTACTTTGTCTGGCAACAGTGAAATTCGCTTCAAGTAACTCATTAGATCTTCAGATTCTGATTACAAAACTGTAACGACAGTAGCAGTCATGTAAAAAATTTAGTGGTAGGGGGCAAGATCCACTACTGCAATTCCATTCTTCCAGAAGAGTCAAATACTGTGACTACTTTACAAAGAGTGCTTACCTTGGTCAGTGTTCTTTTGAGGATAGAGAACAGAAGGGCTTGATCCCATTTCTAAAGTTTGCCAAATACCTTGGCAGAAATGATGTGCTCTAGATGAAGGAAGCTGGACCTGCTGGGCTTGACTAGGACTCTGCCCGACAGGCTGACTTTGAATGATCTTTGAGAATGTATCTGCCTTTCGTTGCTCTGGCCCATGATTTTCAATAGAGAAATCTAGTTGAACCTATACAAATTCAAACACAAACCTTACAGAGGTACATACTTTTCACATCAAAGATATGTGAAAATTGGTTAAATCTCATAGTGGCATCTTGGAAAGATAGAAGGTTTCAGCAAGAGGCAAGACAAAAGGAAATAATTTTTAATTTTGAAAGGTTGTACAAGAAAATGAATTACAACATCGTGAAAGTAATTTGAGAAATCCTTATTAAGTGTTAACTAATACTATTTTATACAGGAACAGTGCATAACTTAAAAAAAAATATTTTTAAGTCTTCTAGGAGATGACTGTTGAGCAACTGCAATTGAAAAACCCATTTGAAGGCAAATTACATTGATGATAAAACTGCACTGTACCTCAGCGTATGGTAATTCTGTTTCTTCCCCACAGCTGCTTGGAGCTGCTTCTTCCTTTAAGCTAGAGCAGGCAATTAGAGAAGAGATCCTTGAGGGATGCTGTTGCTTTGCATACTGCAGCTCCTAATACGAAATATTACATTAACACAACTCGTGGTCTCTAAAAATAATACATTTATAGTTCAGTTTGCGGTTACACTGCTAGATTTAAAATAATCAGTTGTAAATAATAAGTAAACAAAATTATGTTCCCTTCAGACCAACAGGGCCAAACTACACTCTTCATAAACCTCTTACTAAATCTGTTAAAAATCTACATTTCTTGCTGCTGTTACTATCATCCTGCTTCTTACTCAACTTTATACTATCAGGATCATTCCTCAATTTTTTTCTTTTCCATGATTAAATTACAGAAGAAAAACTCCCAAAGAAGTCCTAAAAAAGGCAAATAAAATAAAGCAGCTATGGAAAAGTAATTTGTCAGCAACTAAAATAAAACCCTAATTTCTCCACAAAGATTCACCAACTTTCAACATGTAGCAATCAAAGTGAGATTTGATGAAAAGCGAACTGCTTCAGCCCTGTCAAAGGAGATGAAAATAAACATCGAAGTCTTTTGCTATATATTTAAGACTAAAGAAACAAAACATCATCCATCATATAAAGTAACTGACACTGAAATTCCTACAGAATCACAGAACAGTTTGGCTTGGCAGGGACCTTTAAAGGTCATCTAGTCCAACCCCCCTGCCATAAGCAGGGACATCTTCAACTAGATCAGGTTGCTCAGAGCCCCATTCAGCCTGGCCTTGAATGCTTCCAGGGACGGGGCTTCTACCACCTCTCTGGGCAACCTGTTCGAGTGCCTCACCCACCCTCACTGTGAAAAATTTCTTCCTTATGTCTAGCCTGTATCTCCCCTCTTTTAGTTTAAAACCATTACCCCTTTCCTATCACAGCAGGCCCTGCTGAAGTTTTTCCCCATCTTTCTTATAGGCCCCCTTTAAGTATTGAAAGGCCTACAGGTATGATAGTAATAAACCCTCTCTGGTTTTGGTAAGGATGAGGATCTTGAACACAGGAACAAATGTGGCCTGGCTAGTAAGAGCCATTACCTAGAATAAAAACAGTCAAACTAGAATAGCAGTGGTTGGAAGCTCAACCTGGAGCTGAGTATCAGTGCAGGAGCTCAAGCCTCCGCAGGTATGTTTTGTGTAAATTTGCCTGTAATGAGACTACTGAAGAAGAACAGTTTGGATATAAGAAGGGCTATCCTTCTTTCTAGTCTGGACAAATTCCAGCAGTAACAGAGATGATCCTAAAGGTTCCAGAGCTGGAAATATCCTCAATGATAGCCTCTTCAATTATGACCTCCAAGCAGCCCATGAGCTGAAGAGGTTAGAGTACTACTCCTTGAGTTCAGCACACCATCTGGAAATTCATAGTTAAATGCTACATATCCAAGAGCAATGGACACATTGTATTTTCAAAATCCATTTATCCTTACAAAAGCAAGAACAACCTTTGATGATTTTAAAACGAACCTGGGAGACACGAGATGTCAGAAAAAATAGCAAACACAGTACCTACTCATTAAAAATAAGGCAATGGAAGACAGGATGGATGGGCAATAAATCATCTAAGTTCTAAAATGAGTTGTGAAAGAAAGAAAAATTAAAGAGGTGGAGAAATAAAAAAAAAACTGTAAAAAACGTGGGTTTGAATTGTGGCAATTTTGCTCAGATCTGGAAATCACTTTTATATATATTTAGTATAAGCATTTAGCTAATCCTTTTCAGACCTCGATCCAAGCAGTGTGCAGATGAAACAAGCAGGCTACGAAAGGTCTACTCAAATGCTTTGCTGGACCCTAATCTCCTTTGTAGAAATTATTCATAGAATCATAGAATCATAGAAT
>JMFS01034362.1:0-11367 GCA_000699545.1 Podiceps cristatus
GGAGGGGCAGGGGGAGGGGGAGAAAGACTAAACAACAGGCTAAAAAGAAACTAAATTAGAAAAAGACTAAAAACCACTAAAGAGTCTTAAACTTCCTTCCTAAATTTTGTCAACAGATGCTAAATCCACCCAAAAAAGCCCACTGAAGTGGCATAACCCAATTAACTTAGCCTAATTGGCTCCACTAGTGATGCCTGCCATGCCAAATAGCACCATAATGCACAAAACCTGACGGCTGCAGCAAGGATGGCTTAGTACTTGGTACCAAATATCAAGAACTGATGTGCATAAGCATGGAAGAAAAAAAATAAAATTTATCACCAAATCATACCAGGTGAGCTTGCAAAACCAACCCCCACCTTTTTTCTTTTTATGTTTCTTTATATAACAAATTAAACACTGAGTAATTGCAAAAAAAACAAAACAAAGAAACCCCACACAAAACAAAAAGAAAACCCAACCAATTCAAAAAAATCAAAACATGTTACTTATTTGCATGTTGGTCATTTTCAATAACTAGCAATGGCACATCTGTCTAGACAAGCGTCTTTCAGCATTCGTTCAGCTTTGAAGCTAGAGAGACCAAATCCTAGTTTTAACCTTGTATGAAAGAAGAGACATACTTTAAAGCTACAAATATTCAGTTACCTGTCTATTACTGCGAGGGAGGCGTGCTAATCGCACTCCTGACATGTCAAATAACCTAACCTGTCGGTTGTCATGTGGAAGGGCAATGATTCTTTGGCCGACACATACATTAATCCTGCACAGAAGACACAAAAGTACGTTACGCACTTAACAGTGAGCCTGGGAAATAGAACTTGACAGTAAAAATTTAAGCTCATGGGAAGTGATACAGCTGAATTTTTCCTGATTAGAATTCACAAATGAAAAAAAGAAAAAAATACTAAGTCATTAAGGTGTTTTCTATTGTACTAGATGCTCAAACAGCCTTAACATCTGCATCCCATTTAAAAAAAAAAACAAAAAAAAAAACAAAAAAAAAAACACTGCATAAAATCAATACAGTATGTTTACTGAAAATTAATGTTGACTACACCTGCATTTTATAAAAATCTCTTCAGGTCTTTTTCAAAATCTCATGCATCTCAACTTTAATTGTAGTGACTAACTTTAAATGTATATTCAGTGAATTAATAATAGAACAGTCTATTTCAGTTGGAAGGAACCTACAAGGACCCTCTACTCCAAGTGCCTGACCAAGTTAAAGCATGTTACTAAGGGCACTGTCCAAATGCCTCTGACAGGCTCGGGGCATCAACCACCTCTCCAGGAAGCCTGTTCCAGTGTTTGACCACCCTCTCAGTAAATAAATGCTTCTTAATGTGCAGTTCTAAACTCCCCCGGTGCAGCTCTGCACCATGCCCACATGTGAAATAAATTAATAATTAAGAAAACATGAATTAAGAAAAATAATTCAGATCTGCTTACCTATTGACTGCAGAGTCTGTACGGATCGTTGCAATAGGAGACCTCATGTTTTTCAAATCCCAAACTTTTACGGTACGGTCATCACTACCAGAAACAACATTGTCTCCCACAGTGAAAACTGCAGATGTCACAGTGCTAAACAATGAGGAATAAAAAGAAAGATGTCAAGATGTAAAGTTCTTTATTAAACTAGCATCAGATTTAAAGTTCTATTTTCTGTTCCTGTGTTTCCTTTAAAATCTGTATTCCCTTAAAAAAAACCAAAAACACCCCCCCCCAAACACAACAACCAATCCAAAAAACCCAAAACCAAAAAAACCCCAAACAAACACAAAACACACACACAACAACAAAAAACCCCAATGCAAAATAACCTGAAATATTAAAACTCCAGGTAGGTATTTTAGAATAAAAAAAGTATTCTTACGGGAAGCTGTGTCATTTAAGGTATACAGAGCTTGACTGGCCCAAGCGCTAAGAAAAGAAGCCCAACAGTGACGAGTCACTCTGGAGGCATCTTTCATATTCCACTGATCCTAATATGAGCTAAACATGTCCAGTCTTGAAACCTTAATTCACTTTTGAAGTTCTGTATTAATGTTCAGTAGGCTTATCAGACAGCCAAAACTGAATTAATAGCATACAGCAGAATTCTTCCTCTCAAGTGTTTTGAGACTAGGAGTCAAGTACTTTTACTTCCCATCCAAAGACTTCTGTAGAGCTACCTCAGGCATTTGTCATTCACAGCACAGACACTGAGGAGATCCAAAATACCTACCTGAGGTGTAGCTAAAGGTACTTTGTACACACACCTAAACATGCTGCAATACATACAGAGCTTCCACTACAACTGCACTAGCAGTAGCTACAGCAATTTCGTAATTTCTACTTCTGATTCCTATTTCTGTTTTACAAGTAGTCTGAGAGTCAGATAAAAAAAAAAAAGGCAAGCAGTAGTAGTAAGAAGCATGACCAGACAGTTCTTCAAATTTTACCCATCATGTCTATAAATGCACATGAGCAAAGATTCTCAAGAATATTTCTAGCAATTGGACGTGCAACATATTACTTCCAGAAGAGATTATATAAAGATTTTTATTTTAGAATGTTAGAATCTTTGTATTTTATACTTTCAGAAAACAGTATACCGCTGAGCTCAAACAAATAGTTTGCATGATGAGCTGATTTCTTTTACCTATTATTCCATATTAAGCAATTAAAGTTTTTGTAGCATTTTAATTTTAGTATTGCATAAATTCCCAACTCAAAACCAGTTACTTTCTGCCCACACAATGTACTAACAAAGCATTTTTTTATACCTCTCTAAAATCATTAGGGAAGGCTTCTCAACTCTGTTTCAATAGATTTGATTTAATGACCTATCTTGAAACTTGGGTCATGCACATCAATTTCTTAGAATTTAGTAGTTTTAATTTAAGTTGTCAGTTGTTACTGTCACTTTGGTTGTTCTGCAGAAATTTGAATTCATGTCCTATCCAAGCTGCTGATTGAGATTAGCACTAGCCAGGTCACAGTGGACCAGTTTATGCAAGCCTCTTAATTTAAATTGACACCAAATTAAGCTTTAATTAGGATGAAGGCCCACTTTATTCATGATACCAAGTTTCCTAATGCATTATTAGAGTGCAGCTAAGTGACAACAGAGATGATTACTATTAAGAACCAAGAGGTCTTCACCTAATGTTCTGGACTATATGAACCAAAAGTCAGAAAGTTAAAACATACATGAAGGCCACAACTGACAAGTCTCCTTCATCAGGCACTTTCCCATTTGGGAAGAAAACTCTTTCACATAGCCAAGTTACTGCAGAATAGGGCTGGTATGTTCTTAGCACAGAACTTGTCTTCCACCAGCCTGACTTCCATTAAACGTCTACATTTCTCTCCTCACTAGCTCTTTATACAAGCTGGAAAACACCCCAGTGTTTCAGACTTTCACTGAACTCTATACTGCTGTTACACATTTGAAACAATGTTTATAAGTTTAAAACTCGGTATTAAGTCTCCATACTTTGCACACACATTGGGAGACTTCCTGGCACACAGCAGTATAAGGAATTCAAGTCATAGAAAAGCTCCGGGTGAGTGAATATACAGCATTTTAGTATTCTGCTCCCAACACACAAATCTTCCCATCATACATTTTATTCCAATTACAGTTGGAATATGTTGTGAGAACTATCTTAAAATAACCCTCCAATTTTGGATGGGTTTTTTTTCCCCATAACTTTAAACAGCTTTCGAACTACTTTGATCTCATTCTGGTTCTCCTTTATCACTTATTACTGCCAAACAGTTCAACTGTTTCTTTGACCACAAAGTTCTCTCATTCTTAGATTTATCTTTTTTTCAAATGAAAACATTCAAAACTATCGCCACACAAACAGAATGCCAACTCTAGGTTAGCTCGACCCTTACTGCTTCTGTAAAAATAAAAAGACTCTCAGAAGAAAACAAAATTCTTTTCTGTACTGTTTTCAGTTTAACTATTCATTCAGGTATTACTGGGTACACTAAGAAAAAGTTTGTAAAATAAAAATGCAATAACGCTCTGCCTAGGCTCTCTCCGGCAACTGGGCAAGTGATAGAAAGGCAAAGGGAAGGCTGCCAGGCTGTTTTCAGTGACATCTTTAAAGGTGTTTCGGGGTCTTCAGCCTCTGCCTGCCCTCCCAACAGCTCATCCCTGTGAGGCACTGCAGGCTGGGGTATGCACTATTTGCCAGTACACGTGACTACGAAACCGGCCTTTTCCTAAGGAGCTTTGAGAATTCAAAGGCTAGATATAAAAGCACTCTTTATACCAAACCCACCGTTCATGATCAAGAACTTTGGTCACAGTTTCAAAGCAAACAGTATATGGATGTACACTGCAAACCAGTCCTAGATGTTATGCTTTAAAAAAAAATGAAACATTACTCTTCTAAGGAAACCTATAGACAGACTAGATTCTGGGGAGGGTTATCAGAACTTGATTGTCATCTGAAAAAAGACCAGGTGGATGTTTTGGGTTTGTTTTGGTTTTTTGTTTGTTTTTTTTTTCATTTTTTTTGTGAGGGGGGGGGGGGGGGGGGGTGTGGTTTTGGGGGGTTTTTTTTTAAGCAGAACATATAGACTTAATACTTAAAACATATACATTTAAATCCAAGAACAGGTACAACACTACTGACTTAAAACAGGAGCAAGCGCTGTGCTTACAGGCTTTCTTAAGCACTACAGATCATGTTTTGTCATCTCTACTATTCCAAACTGGGGCATCTCCTCAAGTGAGACACATCCATCTCATCTCGTTATTTGGGGGGTTGTTGGTTGGTTTTTAAAAATTAAAACAGGATTTCAGCGCAACTGAAGATGGAAGGCGAGAAGAAAGGGAAGCAAAGTCTATGTGAGATGAAAGAAGATGGCAAAGCAGCCAATATACAAATAACCTTTTAAAGGTATTGTCTTCCTAACCCCACCCATATCACAAGAAAAGAGACTTCTTCCTGTATTTTCATGTAGCTATTTTTACTTTCTGATGATACTAGTCTTTAGTTTGTTCTAACCCAGCTAAAACTGTGGTTAACATCCCCTTGGCTAAATTTTTAAAAAATAAAAGTGTCAACAAAAGATCATCAGCCCCTATGTTAATGGAATGCTAGAAGACATTAGGTTTTCAATAACTCAAAAAGATGACAGGTATTATAGGACATTAAAAAAAGAACCTGGCAAAGAGGAAGCATGCTTATGACACTTCAAACTGTGGGTCCCGCAGGGAGTTTGGTGCGCTACAACTATTCTCCAGAAAAGCTTCAGTCTCCGCCAAACCCCAGCAAAACTCATTTATCTTGTCATAGGGAGCAGCCGAGCGTGTACTTCCAGCTGACAGCGTGGCACTTCCTCACCACACACCGCTGCCTGGCCTCGAACATCCTGCTCCCTCCGTGGGTCTCAATCAACAGAAATACTGTAGTGCTAGCACTCCTCATTAGGCCGAACAGCTGTCTCCCCAGTCACACCGAGACACAAAACTGTTTTGCATAACAATCTGCTGAAATTTCACACATAGGGGAGGAAAAGGAAAAAAAAAAAAAAAAAAAAGAAAAAAAAAAAAGTTGGACCATGAAATGCTGATGCAGAGCCCTTATTGGCAATGCACCAACAAAAATAGTTAACACTGCTCTTTCCATTTTGATTTGCAACCTATACTGGGATTTACCATTGAACACCAGGAGACAACCTGTTTTCATGCCTGTGAAAGGGCATCCACTCGTAAGCATCAATGTACCCAAATGGTAGTTAAACAGCAAAATTTGCGTGCTCAAATACGCCTGGTCTCGTTTTAAGTAGTAAAAGTCAGGAACAAAACCTAAAGGAAGCTCTATTTGGGACAGCACTGCCTGCACAAGAGCTTCCTTTCTTTTAAGAGAATAAAGTGTAGCACCACACAGAGCAGTCTGCAGCCGGGGAGGGGGGGAAGCCAGGACCTGGGTTTAAAACCAACAGATATGGACAACACTTTGCCCACGCTAAAGGGCAATGGCATTGCCCACAGGAGTTCCAGGTAAGGAGCACACCAGTACCTCCACGTCTGGTTGTGCATTCAGGTTTTAGAAACGCTAAAGGCACTTAAATCCACAAACAGACTGTAGGAATTGTATGTGTAGTTCTTTCTGGAATCATCTCCAAATATCAGCAGAGCTTTTTCCTCCAACTTAAGAAATGGTAAGAACAAACCATGAAGGAATTACCACAGAACAGGGAGGGGGGGAATTCAGAGATGACTGTTAGCACTGAAAAGTCTTTTCTTTTTAGCATTTAAATCAACAATGCCTATTCCAGAGACATGTGTTTCATGACATTTAGAGAAAATTGCCAGTATCTCCTTTTATCACCGTCTTAAAATAGTAAAATGACACAGGATTGAAAACAATAACTAGCTTTTATGAGAATTACTCAATAGCAACTTAGTAAATTAGTTAAGGTGCAGATATTTTTAAAATCCATTCCATTACATTTATGATGGGATAAAAAGGTCCATTTATCCCTGCAGTATTGCTGCATAGGTTATGTAAGCTTTAGAACACCACCACACTATAAAACATTATGCTCTACTCAATAGGACACAAAGGAAAGGCCTTTGGCTATGCTCTTCGGTGGGTCATTTGAAAAAAATCATAGCACTTTTTAGTGCACGCATTCAACAATGGAATTAAGATTCTCTCCTTCTATTGTAGTAAAGCTTACAGCACTTATAAGCAACTAGATACAGATTTATTTCCTACATCTTTTTTAAAGTGACTGACAAAACTAATGGCTAACATTGAGCACAAACTTAGACACCCTGTTATGTTACACACCCCATTCCCCAAAATAAAACACCTAAAGGATTTCTTTTCTTTTAGCTACAGGGCTTTTAATTTTCAGCACTTACTTTTATAGCTTGAGAAGCAGTTTATTCTATTTTTTATATTTATTTATTAATTAGGAAGTCATTTTTTACCATGAGGAAGTTTGCCAATGACAAGATAAAAGGTTCAAGAACATAAAGAAAACAAAGATATCGAAGAATATTATCTTTCAAATTGCTTTTTCAGCACTTCAACAGCTCCCATGACAATATTGGGTTGGGGAAAGGTTAGAACAGAAAATGGGGTATTCAAACTGTGCAAGGGAGCAAAAACAGATAACTTGGATGAGACGAAGGCCTGTAAAACATGCTGGTGCCAGTCTGTCCTGAAACAGATTCACAAAGCAGCTAACAACACGGGAAGTTAGACAAATTCAAAGCTGGGTGCTTGAGTGACCAGCTAATAAGGCTGCTAACAGCTCTTAGAAGTTGAAATGTTGATGTGCTCTGTTACATGTATATAATAAACATAAACCAAAAAGGTTGTATATGTACATGTTTAGAAGCACAAAATTTAAAAAAACCAAACAAACAAACAAACAACAAACTAACCCTAAAGCTTAAAGTCCAGGCCATAATCTTCATTTAAATATGCGCATGCAAATGTGGGCTAAGAACAGTGTTTGAAAGGCAAGTTTGGGGCCTTTTTCAATGAAATACAAGAGAAAAAAAAAAAACACAGCATATGGAAGAAGGCAGGAATAAGGAATGCTAACAGTAATATCAGAATCACCTAGTTAATCAGTAAGACTTGGGGAGAAAACTCAATGTTTTCTCAGAAAAAGTTTGCTTTTCTTACAGAAGCTGGATTGAGAAATCCACACATGGTAAATGCCTAAGGCATTCTTTGTTTAGAAACAACAGAAAAAAGGTAGACTAAGCATCACTGATGGCATTAATAGCTAAGCAAGTACATCTTGAAAAGAATAGATGCTTTAAACTGGTCCAACTCCAGGAACAGAACAAGACAGACACATAGCAGGGTATGAGAATTAAATTTCGCAGAAAAGAGTATGGTAAAGCCAGCTGACCTTGGCAAACTTGAGTGTTCATGAAACTAAAGCAGTATTAGTCTCTTGATAGAGAATGACATTTTGACATTAATTCCCAATTTGTCAAATGTCAGAATTCAGCCAGCAGCCTAATCATCTGCTGCTTCTCTGCATAGGAGCCCCTCTCCTATGAAGGCCGGCTGAGAGAACTGGGGCTGTTCAGCCTGGAGAAGAGACGGCTCCAAGGTGACCTTACAGCATCCTTCCAGTACCTGAAGGGGCCCACAGGAAGGATGGAGAAGGACTTTTTACAAGGGCATGTGGGGAAAGGACAAGGGGGAATGGTTTTAAACTAAAGGAGGGCAGCTTTGGATTAGATATTAGGAAGAAATGCTTCATTGTGAGGGTGGTGAGGCACTGGCACAGGTTATCCAGAGAAGCTGTGGATGCCCCATCCCTGGAAGTGTTCAAGGCCGGGTGTGTCAGGGCTTTGAGGAACCTGGTCTAGTGGAAGGTGTCCCTGCCCAACCATGGCAGGGGGTTGGCACTAGATGATCTTCAAGGTCCCTTCCAATGATTTTCTTGCTTCAGATTTTCCAGGACACGTAGGAGTTTGAAGATAAAAGTTGAAGAAGCAAGACATATTTGCAATTCTCCAGCTTCAGAGTTCTCAGGATAAAGCACAACTCGCCATCTGGCTACATATTCAGAGACATACAGGCAGCAAATGAACAGGAACTTTCCCTTCTGATCTCCTATAGCCACACAACCAGAGTGAAAGGAGAAGGAATATGCTGTAGTCTGAAAGTGCTATAAGCCACCTTGTTCAGCTCTTTGTTAGAAATAACAAAAGATCCACTTTAAGCAATTTTTTTCTCCAAGTTTGCTCAGAAAGTAATACACAGATACACATGCAACAGCTAATGCACGTTCTTATTTGATGCACTGGCTCAGTCTAGCTACAAAGATCAGAAAGTTTGAGAAGCCATAAATAAACTTTGTCATTTTTTCTTGCTAGCTCAGGAGTATCTGCTCAGTTGTTTGGTTTTTTGGGGTTTTTTTGGTTTTTTGTTTTTTTTAAGCAAAAAATGCATTTAATCACCATGGCAAGTTGATGTGTAACTATACAATGAACAATCAAGAGGCATTAACAAAGGATATTCACTTAAGGATAGCAACCCAAAGCTGCTTCTGAAGACATTTTACTCTTCGAAGGATGGTATTAGCACGTGCAGATTTGGAAGTCCTGTATATTTTTATTCCAGCATTTCAAGAGAGATGTGCCCAACCACTGTGTACCTTTGATGGTCACTAAACAAGACACTTCAATATTTACAAAGTAACTCTTCAGTTTCATGAAAGCATGAACATACTACAAAAGCAATACAGCACGTATGGTTTAAACCATACATAGCAGTAGTGATGAATGGTTTAAAAGATGTATATGAATTCCCTAACAAATAAGCATTCTGTTGACAATAGGGTATTCATTTATTTCCAGTGTTACTAAGTTACCAGAACAAATGTACAAAATCTGTAAAGGACTTGACTGGACCCGTATAGACTAAGATTTTTTTTTTGACACTACAAATGGTAACATGAACATTTTACAAGGCTCTGCACATCAAGATAAGACCTCAGCACATGCAGAGTACTTGAAGAGACAGAAAAACTCATCAAGCACATATGCAAGAGCATGTCAATGCCCAAATTGTTCACCTAGGTCACCATACTGGAAAAAGAATGGCCTTCAGAGCCTTGACAAGTCATGGCTGCGTGTGGGTCAGCAAACAACAGCAGAAGTGAAGTTGGAATGAAAATTGCCATGTAGATGCCAGAAGCATTTTGCCCTTCAAAGGATAACCTTAGTTCAACTTGAGGAGTTCTAATCAATAACCTCTACCTTCCATAGTATCTCAACAGGAAAACAGCTGGTGCTATACGTTATCAAACATGTATTTTACAGCAGTATCTGCTGGGAAAAAGGTGTGAGAATTTGAGTCCCCAATAAAAAATTCTTGGAGGCTTTAACTCAGGAAGTCAATTTAATTAATGTGCGACAAGTAAGTGTCTGGGTGATAATAGAAATGTAACCTTTTCCCAGGGCTCTGATAACCATCTCATAGAAAGATGTGACTGGGGATTAACAGCACTACTAATATAAATTCCTATTGGTGTGCATGCAAAATCAGACAATAACAAAGACTTATATTTAAGCAGTCTTATTTCCACACTATGTCATTATTTTTTCATCAGTAGAGAATAAGTAAGCAAGATGAACTGGGGGCATGGCAAACCTAAAAGAAAATGTGACAAGATATTTTATCACTATGCGAGCAGGGGACAGGCAAATAAGTCAGGTACTGAACTGAAACAGTCATATGTAAGAAATATGTAAAGAAGCCACGTTTACAGATTTTGAAACTTCCCTAGGAAGATGAAACTTCAAAAAAGACCTGAATATACTTTGAAGACTAAGCCAAATGCAGGCTTGAAGTGCAAAAGTACCAATGTACTAAACTTGGTCTTTGGATATATAAATGTCAAAATACATTAGAAAAAACATTTTGAGGCAAAATAGGTAACTTGTAAAAAAGAACTGGTAATTTGTAAAGAAGAAAATATAGGAAACTTTTCTCATCCCCTACATATTTATTAACACAGGAAATAAAACTCTTCAGAATAAAATCTAGCAGCTAGAAACTGAAGACAAACTCAGACTAGTGAAGCACAAAAAGTTTTAACAGGAAGGCTAACTAAACACCGGGATGAGCAACATACAGAATTTACCAGAGGCGAAGCTGAAATATTTATTGTTGGAACATCCTAATATACACTTGGCAATTCTACTAAAATTACCTCCTAATTCAAAAGGCATCAATGCAAGAAGCTCGTGACAGATATGCTGATCATAACAGATTCCTTCTAGCCTTACTTGGGGATAATTTATTTTCTTGGAATGTCAGAGTAGTAGACTATAGGAAATATTCTGCTTTTAACAAAGCAAGCAGTTATATGCTCAGAACACCAAAATAATAGGTGATTTCTTAGTCCACTTAAAATACAAATAACCTCTCATAGAAGGTATATATATACGTATTTTGACAGAAAGTCACTTTATAGTACAAGGCAATGCACAGCAACCACTTTCCATTTACAGATGTCAATTAACTTTATTAAACCATACTCTGCATATAACAGGATACCTCAGGCTCTCAATACATCATCATTCTATTATATTTTTTACAAGGGAACGCACCATTTTCACTAAATCTTAAATCTAACCCCTTAAGGCTACTAAAAAGGAAGCTGAAGCCACACTACCCGCCTATGTCTTTGGTACGCACACACGCACAGCGCGGCACTGCTGGGACCAAACCCCTGCGTTTCCGAGCACATTTAAAGCCCCGATCCCCTCCCTCGCATTTCCCAAAGTAGGAATAGCTCGTGGCGGCAGGGACCCCACGCCGATGCCAAGTCCCGAGGGGCCGGGCCGCCCGCCCCGCTCCCCTGCCA
>JMFS01034363.1:0-17357 GCA_000699545.1 Podiceps cristatus
GGCAAGTGGGGACTGTCTTCCAGGTCTCCTCAGGTTTTGGGTCACTCCCATTTACCTGGCATGGGCAGAGAGGGGGGACCGTCTTCAGATGCGAGGTGTCTTCCTGACTCTCTTCCTTCTGGGACTCCGGGGAGCTACTCCACCAGTCAATCTCTCACTCGCAATCCCTGATCGCTCGCAGTCTTTCGTTCTCTTCCTTTAGTTCTGCTACCAAGCAAAGCAGATCATCGACCTGCTCACACCTCACAAAGGTTAGGGGCTTGCCTCTTTCCCCTGGCAACTGTAGACTCTGGCATTCCCTGCAGCCCGAGACCTGAACCGCAGCATCCCTAGTCAGGCCCTCTGTTGGGGTTGCCCCCGATTTGTAGGGGGAACCTCTCCGCCTTGTTCTATCCCCACATAGATTTTTGAAACACTGCTGGTTTTAAATTGGAAAACCATCAAATAAAATTCCAGATCCATGTTGTAAATAGCACATTTCAAGATTATTTCTTAAAAGATATAAACTGACATCTGAGTTAGCTTTCTGTTGAGCTGCAGAGCCAGAGCTCTGCTCCAACACATCAGCCAAAGGGCTGGCTTGGGAGAAGTGACACTCTGGGGGCCCTGAGGACCAGGGTGGTTACCAGCCAGTTCTGCTCTGGAGGAGACTCAGCCCAGCGCTTTTTACACCGTAAACTGCTGGGCGGCTTTTTAAGCCACGGCACCTTCTGTACCTGGCTTGCTCACCACAGCTCTGATCAAAGCCTTCCTCTGCAGGAGAGACTGAACCAGGGATTTGCAAAGGGAGCCCAAGAAGAGCAATCCCAGTTTACCAGAACTCCCTTCTGAGCAGCATCAAAGAAATCCAATATAGAGGTATTGGAACAGGTTTAGAAATACTTGAAGTTCTGAATTTATATTAGAAGTTTTCCAAGCAATACACAATCATTTTTTGATTGCTGACTAGTTAACAACAAAAAAGAGCTTCACATACAGGATATATTTAGTATTTGATACTATCATTATTGATTCACTCTCAGATAGCAGTTCTGTGTCTTAAACCACAATTTGCATGTACATATAACTTCATTTAATTGAAAGGAAAAACCAAAAAAGGATAGTTATCTTTTAAATCATTTATTTCCCTTCCTTTTTTGTCAGTCAATTTTATTTACATTGTGGATGTCTTTTTAATATGCAGTATACTAGACTCTACCATACTAGCAGAGTTGTGTATATTTTAGGAAGAGAGAACAGAGAGTATTAATAACATTTTGTATAGCTTATACACTTACTAGGAAGAACTTAACTGTTCTTTTGGGAATGTGTACCTGAATAAAACAAAAAATACATATTTTTCAGAACTGGTAAAACTTAAAGCACAAATCAAAAGATGTATTTCTGGAGAAATCATAACACTTCAGTGCACAAATGAGCTCTGCCACAAAGGTATTCCTGGAGCTCTGGTCTTTGAAATGACCAAGAGTCATTTTATAATATTTACTAGTTGACTTGTCTGTTGCTGGCTGTCCTGGTGTTTGTAACACCCTTAAAAATATTATTTGAGAAGAGATATTAAAAATACACTTTCCTTCCTTCAGAAATACAAAGCAAGCCAACTTTTAAATTTTTTTTTTGCTTCCAGAATCTGTAAAAGCTTGACTTTTCATGTTAGACTAGATCCCTGCTCACACTTTTTTTTTTTTTTCTGTAGTTGTCCCTGAAAAAAATGCATGTTTTCTCTTAGAAAGCAAAAGGGTAATAGATATAAAGACCATGATATATCTCCCAAACAACTTATTATGTTAATTCTGTGCCCTTTCTTGTTTTTGTTGGTTCTTTTGTTTGTAGGTTTTGTTTTGTTTGTTTGTTTGGTTTTTTTTCCTCCTGATTTATCTGTCTTTTAGGATGTTTCTTTTTGGAAGGGAGAAATTTTCCTTTTGGATGCATTGTAAATTAGTAACACATCAATAAGGTTTAATTATCACTTAGGAACAAAAATGCAATAACAACATTACAGGAAGAAATATTATCTTGTCTGCTGGAGCATAAAACATAAGCATGCAGTAGTAGAGAGGGTCTTCAAGCTACCTTAAAACCATCACTGAGGATGGTTTTGTCTAGGACAGGAAAGAGGATGCGTACAGAGCTGTAATAGTGCTCAGTCATATGCTAGGGTAGCAATGAGCAACTCACCCATTCATAAACTAGGACTGTGTTTAGGTTTGGCAGTTCCATTCCTAATGCTTCCAGCTTCTTCCTCTAGTGCTTCCTAAGTAGATTAAGGTCTAAGGTCGTTACCCTTAAGACATGGAGAGGGATCCATTAAGCCTCTTGAGTTACAGAGCCAAATCAACAGTAGATTAAATATTAGGTGAGAATGATTGAGCTCAATTAGTCTTCTGGGAAAAAAAAATCAGCAACGATAACCTATTTTCCCAAATTCTAAGAATATCTCTTTGGAAAGCAACACTTAAACATTTTTCTCCCTTACGTAATTAAAATAATACTCGAGCAAATTCATAGAGATATGTGATAGTTGATTTTTTTTCTTACAGGTCTTGATACATTATTTTGTGTGTATTATTAGGAGGATAATATTTTAATAAGTTTTATAATCAAGGTTTTCTGTCAAAAACAAGTTTTGTCACAGAGAAAGGAAAGTGTTAAGAAGGGGGGTGTGAGAATTAACATTAAAGTAAATCTTCATGTTTAATCCTCATTTATCCAGTGGAAAACAATGCTATTCAGAGCAAAAACTCTTAATATACAGCATGAGGAAAGGAATAGATGTATTTGATGAATCAAGTTAGTTAATCAAAATTGTTTGTAATCGAGTTTGTTAGCTATGACATAGTTATGAATACATGAATACAACTGATTGAGGCTTTGCATTAATCACATTGACAATACACTTTATTCCACATTAAAAAAGGTAAAATCAGCAATTCACAACATTTTTCCAATGGGAAATCAAATGTCCATAGGAGCTACTCAGAGCCTATACCAATATTTAACTTATTTAAAAGTCCCTGATACATACATTCTTCCAATATTATTTTAAAGCCTGCATTTTAGTGTAAGTCGTTAGGCTCGTATGCTAAATCAACAGTTTGCAGCCTCAAGGGCCTCATTGGAAACTCAAGTGCCTGAGGGTTGCAACTAATTTGCATATATATTTACATGAATGTACATCCTGTTGTGCTTGAAATATTACAGATCCAATATTACTTCCTTTGCATGATCATTTTAGAAGCTTTTAGGAAATTTCTCTTCAGATGCACTGATGGCAGTTAGCTCTCCCTATTAACATCCCTATTAGGATGATGGGGTGTGCTCTCCTCTTGTTTAATAAAATCTTGTACAGTCATGGAAACAGAACACAGATCAAGTCAGTAAATGTTTTTCTTTCCCTGTGTGGTATCTTTAATGAGCTCATCCAAATCAACGTTGTTGTCACTTCTTTGCAGCCATGCTAATGTGCACCTATTGCATATCTAACCATAACTAGAGGCTCACGGGAAGGTGAAACAACCTGAGACCTAGGAGTATGCAATGACCCTGATCCATATCACTCACCTCTTTCCTTTGCTGATTGATGGATGGTGTGAATGAGACATGAAGGTCATGAGTTACCATAGCATCTCCTCTGATTCTGGCAACATGTCCTGTCATTGCCCACTGGTAGGATGACCTTAGTGTACTACCCTGAGATCACGCATCCATACTTCTAATTAGGAGACTTTTTCAATGGTGGGTAGATGGGAGAGGGCTATACATAATACGCTTAGATTTCATTCTACTTTATGAGTCTAATGCAGTTGGGAGACAGCAGTATTCTTCTGCTCTAATGACTCCAATTTCTGTTCACTAGAAGCTGTAATTCCACCACTGTCACTAATCAACTTCTGCAGTAAGTCCAAATGATTGTGCAGAACACATAAGAAACACATTGGTCACATGGTAAATTAAATATTATTGAATACTCTCACTGCATTCTGCAAAAGGATAAGCATGGTTATGCTAGGCAAGTAGTGAGGCTGTTAGAGTAGTTGTCTTTTGGAGGATATCTTCTTCCATTCCAGAATAAGTTTTCTTCCAAGGGAGTTGGGGCAGGTGAATACAGTGTAGGTGTTGCCTTAAGGTCCAAACAGCTGTGGGACAGCTACAGTGCAAGGAAAGAACAAGAGGCAACAGAACAGATGCATAAATTGAATTTTCTGCAAGCTATTTACAGACAGATTACAGCCCATTTATTTCATTTGAATGAGAAAGAATAAACATTCTTGAGAATGTGCCCTCCCTCCAATTTCAATTACAGTTTATTGTGCAATTTGCTTTTTTCTTCCCCCAAAACACTTTTTTTCTTTTCTTCTTTTTTTTTTTTTTTTTGCTATGAGAATTTTAAGCACTTTTGTTGTCTCTGAAAACTTTACATTACAAATAGTTTATAAGAATAGAGCTCTATTGTGATGGTAAATATATCTGATTATCTATAATTAACCCATGAATGACTCACGGTGGGCTGTTAGAGAGGAAACTTAAGTGTAATGAAATTACTTTCTCAGTCAAAATGCAGGCTGTAATCCAGATCATTTTTTTTTGTTTCTTTGTTTTGTCTGACAAAGCTTGCTTGCTTCACTTTTTTTTTTTTTTTTTTTTTTTTCACACTTGAATGTGTTTTTCTGTGGATTCAAGTAATTGCTACAATCAAAAGTAGAAATGCTGAAATACCATAAAGCCTTCTGCTTTTTGTCAGATTTCTGGCAAATTCTAAATATAGGTAGTTTTCACAGTTTTGTATAAACAGACGAAGTTTTGAAGCTTTTGAAATCCAGACCTTGAACCCTTTATGCCTTCACTTTCCCCATGCAGTTTGTGGAACAGGATTTAAGACTGTATAGCTGAGAAACCTTGTAAATGACCAAAACTTGGGAAGGTCAAAAAATTGTGCCTAGCAAGAGCTTTAAGTTGTAAAATCACAGTTAGAAACACTGGGCCAGAAAGACCTATAATATCAGGTATTTTTAAACTCCATTGAGGAAACTAGATAGTTTAATTAAACAAAACTAGGCAACAAAAATCCAGAAATGATTGTCTCTTTTCTAAAATCTTTGGCTTCCCCATTGTGTAGGTATGGTGACATTATTTAAGCATGTCAAGGAAAAGCCACAGTACAGTTTTTCACAGACAAGTATTGTTCAGGTCCATTATGAAATTGCAAGTTCTCCACAACCTTGGGAGATCAGACTGCCTTCACACAAGACCAAATCTTGAAATTTTTCAAGGGGGGAGTTAAAAATTATGATTTTCATGAAATAACATAGAAATTGTGCTCCTAAATTTTTGTCTTGATGTGGTAAACTCCCATGAAATTTTTGTGAGGATTGAATACTTTTACAAGTTGTTTTGAAAATATCACTCATTATCAAAAGTTTCACAAAATCAGCTCACTGTTTATATGGCAATGTATGGATTTTTAAATTTAAATTTGTGTTATTAATCTTACTGGAGGAACTGGGACCTGCAATTAGGTAACTAGCTTCAGTAACTTTTTGGGCATCACTTAGCTCCTAAGGATCTTTCAGTAATCTGAATTTAACTGTGGATTTGGATAGGCACATTCAGCCAGCTGGAATCAAAATGCTGACGTTCTACCGCACAGCACAAGACCTGTGCTTGTCTCATTATGAAATTGAAATACATGAGGTTTTATGCATTTATGTCTGGGAGCTGTTAGAGATCCTTGGATCAAATTCACCATAGGTATAATGAAATCTTATGACTGCTATGTCTGGACCATTAACTAAAATAAGAATACATCAAGTGTAAAGGTCAGGGATTTATTTCCATATCTTATTCAAGATTTTAAGGTGATAATACTAAAAACAACCTTAATTCATTTGGACAGTCAATTTTTAATGAAATTGAAACTCCAGGGCTGGTTTCCCTAAAAGGGAATGGAACATAGAGGTCAGCTCTTCAGGTGGTGTAAACCAGCACATTTCTTTCGAGAATCTGGTCCTCGCTATTTCAGAGAGGGAGAGAAAAGGGGGAAAAAGGGGACCAGCAAGTTAAGGAAATAACATATTTTACTAAACACTCTCAGAATGCATACTCAGCAACATAATTGGCACAATATATCACAGCAGCTGCAGCATGACACTCGTAAAAGGATGTCTTTCAGCAGCCTCTAATACCAACTGCACTGTCTCATTATATTTTCAGCAATGGGCATAGAGGAGTAATGAGTGCAAGAAGTTATAACATCACCAGCTAGTCAGTAACACAGCATGAAATGCTTTCAAAACAACAAAATAGCACATAATAGAGATGCTAGGATATGTGTTTTGGAAAGACTTTAGATAACTATTCTTCACTTTAAAAAAAACCCCAACAACACAAAACAACAATGAAAAAGGATCGACGTATAACCGTAACAAATTGAAGGACTTAGTTATATCAGTTTTGTAGTGCAGTCAAGAGAGAAGGGTAAGAAAACCCAAGCAAACAAACCAAACCAAAATCTATACAAGAAAATAAAGACTGACAAACCCTAAGCAGGTTATAAATATACATATGTAAACAAAAGACCTTAACAGCACTCACACAACACTTACCATTGCAGTTGTCAAAAACCTATAAACAATTAATAGTACAGTTCCTTAAATCTTCCATATTATTTTTTTTTTCTTAAAAAGTGAAACTAAATAAAATAAACCCAGAAAATGGAGAAGGGTTTTAATATTGAAAGATCCACTATGAACATACTGAACAATACAGTGAGAGCAGAGCATTCCAGCACTGATTTGGAGGCACTCAGATTTGTGTGGACTTTAATTTGGGCTTTACTCTGGCTGTGCAGTGGTTTGTGCAAGGGTTGAGAAGCTAACTTCAGAATGCCCAATGTCCTTCACACTCTGTTCTCCACAGCTACAGTCAGTAGGTCAGAAAATGTCAAGCAAGGACTGTTAAATTCACAGAACATTTCCCTATCTCTGAAGCCTAAGAAATGTGAGAATCTGTTTCAACAACATGTATGAACACAAAGGTCAGATGGGGAAGAATATCTCAGGGTAATAGAGACTCAGAGTCAGAAGAAACAAGCTCACAGCATAGTAAAAGGCTGTTGAAATGTTTCAGTGTACATATTATTTTTCCTATAGGATTTATACCCTTAATACATTTTCACATGTTTTGCTGTTACAGATTATGATTCAAACTGCAATCATCCTCTTCAATCTATTAATTTAATGGTATGAAACACCCCTGAAAATATCCTTCATGTGTGAATCTTTTCTAGGCAACTGATTCTGAGTTACGTCATTGATGTCTTCTGCAACTCAAAATTATTTCTACATTTAGGGCTTCACACAGAAAAAATTCCTGAGAGCAAAACTGTAATGTAATCTCTAACAAGATAATGCTTATAATGCCTAAATATGATGTGGCAGAAGCTAGGTTTAAGAAAGGTTTCATTATTCATCCAGGAGACTTTCTATAGTATTGAGTGATTACTATAGTGTTTGCAGATCTGTAATGTTTGAAAGGTTGTTAGTTTCATCACTGTTCTACAGTCTTTATTGCTGAATCACATATCCAAAAAAAAAAAAGAGTTTCTAATTTTGCATGGTGAGATTCTGACCTTATACAATGAATAAATGCCACTGAAGTCAAAGAAGTTTCTTCACACACATATGTGTATGATACCATTGAGATCAGGGTTTTCTCCATTCAACCTCAACCATCGTCTTCCTAAATTATCAAACTATTATTCATTATCTCTCTCTAGATTACCCAAACTAACCTTCACATTCCCAGGGAATAGTTAATACATTTCATGGTCTTTGGGGTATATTTTGATTTTTTTAAAAATAAAAATTAAAAAAAAAAAAAGGCAAAAAAAACCCTATAAAAGAATTAGAGTGTCAGAGTTATACTACTTCATAATGTTCCAACAATTATAATAATTCCACTAAATAGAGTATATTGGTATACAGTCTCCTACCTAGTACATAGATTGATGAAGAAGTATAATTGGATCTTTTCCAGGAGTACCTAGAGCCTTGAAAATGAAAAAATGTTCCAACTTTTTCCTTCAACTTTTCATGAAATTCTTAATGTGTGAAAATAAGCGATGATAAAATGTTGCAGGTAATAGAGAAAATGGTTTGAAGAGGACCTTTACAATATTTTTTCTGTCATATTTTAGTCTATTTACCTAGGCTTTATTCTTACTCCAGTTCTCTGTTTGAAAAATGGTATCTACAGCAATATTGACCCACGCATATCATTGTAAGAAATAAATACCCTATGTTCCTTCAAGCATAACAATTTTGTATACTCGGTTAAAGTCTAATGATAAAATGTACGGATCTGCTTTTTGGGGTTTTGTTTGGTTGTTTTTTTGGGGTTTTTTTAGGGGATGCAAGAAGACTGAAGCATTATGATTTTAATCTATGTTTGAAAATTATCATTTGATCATAAAGACCAATCTATTAAAAATAATCCTGTAATCCTGTAGAAAGGAGTTGATACATTGCACAAACAGAAGGGTAGAGTAACATAGTGTTTTTTCTGAGGTAGAAAACAAAGGCATTTCACCAGTTAAACTCCACAGCATCAGGAGGTTACAATGCTAAAATGAAAATAAGGAAAGCTACCTAAGATAACTGAATCACGTTTATCAACAACTCTGGTGTGATTTTACACTGGGCAGGATCTTTCCTTCTTTGATGAAGATATAGAAAGCCAGCAAGTCTATAGTGTATGATATAAAGATTTATATACTACGATCACAGTGAAATAGCTTAGAAAGAATTGTGAGCTGCCCACAAGATAAACGTTCTAAGTAAAAAGGCATGTAAAAATATACAGTGATATATATATGAATTTCATGCAAACATTTGCATGTGTAAGACCTGTAACTCAAAAAACAACTCATGTAAAAGGTTTTTACACCTACCATATAATGAAAGGAGCTGGATACTTAGCTATCTCTAGAAATTTTCTAAATTACATGGCAGTCTACATGGAAACAAATCAAAACCTGCAGGTAGTTGAGTTCCTTTCAATTCTGAGCGGAACAAAGTCATTCCACTTCTATGGGACTCCACAGTACTGATAATAAGTGCTACTCTTTTTTCATTTGTTTCCTCCTGGTTTTTTTTTGTTTTTTTTTTTTTCCCCCGGAACTTCCCTGTTTCCCTAGATTCTCATGCTCTCTCTTTATCTATTTTTTGGTTGAAGAAATGCACTTGCCTTTATGTTGTATCATTCTTTGCCCCAGGTGTTGTCTCATCCATGTCAGGTCCAGAAAGAAATTATTAAAACAAGCACTTGGACAAGATTTTATGTTCTAAAATTTTTTTTGCAAAAGTAATATCAATGCAAGATCCATAATAGGGCACATTCATGTATGGCCTAATGAACAGGCCTTGATATTTGGTAGGTATTCCCATGAATCAGGATGATTTGAATGATCTTCTGGCTAGGCACAGCAATCTGTCTAGATAACATTGCCCCTGGAGTCCAATTCTAAAAGCAGTCTTCTGTACATTAAAAATTCTCTTTTTGTCTAGTTCGTGAAAAAAGAATATTGAGAATCACTCAGTGGTTAACCAAAACTTCCCAAAGAGCAGTCAGTTTGTTCACTCATGAATCTTTCTTTATTGATGGTGAATGTGTCAAGGTCTAACAGCAGAGTCTGATGAAACAACGCCATGTGCCAGAGGTGTTTTCACCTCTCAGAAACATGGAAACCCCCATGGTGAAAACCCGCAATGTTCCACTACATTCAGTGTTGATTTACACTGGGGAGGATCTGGTCGTGATGCAAATATGTGATCTTAGTATGTCTATAGGATTTTTCCATCCAGCTTTAATTCCTGCATCTCAAGATGGCTTTTTTGTTTGAACTCTTTGTGTTTCAACTTTGTAATGCTCTTTATTACTGTAAATTTACAGAATACTCAAGTACCATTTTCTACATTTGCAGTTATGAGTATTTTGATTTTTTAATCAAACTCAGAATACAGTTTTACTTTTGCTCTTCTAAGTAAAACATTGAACTCTGATTTGAAGTATCCATCTCCTGATGTGATGCACAGTTTTGGACAGGGAGATACTCTTTCTTTATCACTTTTTTTGTGTGTTCATTACAACTTTAAGGAACATAATGAAAATATAGTTTGGTACCTGCACCTTCCCAGTTCTCATTCACTAAAGGCAGTTTCTACAATATTCAAACTTTTAAGTGTTTTATAGTAAATGTCTCTATATTTAAGGGTGAGTACAAGCAAGACCATCTTGATCCTTATGCTAAAAGGTTCTTCACTTGACTTGTGCGTATTTGACAGGACTTCAGTGTAAAATAAATGGTCTTTTTTCCATTTCTTTTGACAGATCAAATCTTAAAGATCAGGCTGCATACAGAACACAACTACCAACTCTCATTTCCAATAAATTTTAACTGAAATGAGAAACCTGGATTCAGTCCTACTTTCCCATCTATAGCAGACAGACAATAGAATTATTTAGAATATAACTAGTCTCAGAAGGAATAAAAAGAGAAATTTATTCTGTTCTCAGAGGGTATAAAGGGGGAAAATTATTCCATTTTGGTGAAAATGTTAGGAGCTTATAATTTATTTTTAACCACACATTTTTCTTTCATATGGTTGTTCATTTGGAAATTTGCTTCTTTCCTCTTGTCTTGCTTTTCCCACTTTTTTCCTTTTTTTTTTTTTTTTTTTTTTTAATCTAAAATAGTGCTCATTATCACAGTGGCAAGTTTTCAGTAAAAATTGCTACCTGAAAATAAATTTTTAATTGTATACATATAATTAATTATTAATATAATTGCTTGGTTCATAGTAGAGAGTTCTAGGTAGAACTGCATGTCTTTATCTTAATCAAATATACCCTCAGTTTTGGTATATCTGCCCTCACCTCAGGCATACAGCAAGTTGACCCAACATAGAAAGCTAATAACCCAAATAAACCACCTGCTTTCGCAGTCGTTCTTCCCTGGTGCTTCCTCAACTACTTCTGTCTGAAACCAGCCTGAAAATGTTGATGGTTCAGCATTCCAGATTAGTAGCTGACATAGAAAAAGGGAGACTCTGGGAGACTTTTTGCTATAATTTCACGTGAAGATTAAGCATGGTAAATGAGGAGCACTTTTATTCTTTTCTGACAACTGGGGTTTAAACTAGACAAGCCCTGAAATGTTTCCTTAACATTCAGCATTACGGTGAATTCAGAAGTAATCTGGATGATGGTGAGACAAAATGTTACTAAGATTTCCTACATCTTGCAAGAGTCGCCCAAGTCAAGTCCTCAGAAATACTTGGATGATATAAAAGCCAAGGCTCATTTATCAAAGCAAGCACTCAGCACTCTGGAGTCTTGCAGTGAGTTCCTGAGTGCTTGCATTGGTTTTGATTATGAGCATTGCTCCTTTAACTCACTTAAATGATTTAATAAACATCAGCAAATATGTATGCTTCAGAATAGATTCAACACTAAGTCCTTTGTGGTTTACTATTCTTCAGCTAATTTGGAATTGGTCCTTGACTAGAGTTTCAAGTGCAACTGGAAATAAATATTTGAAGATGCTTTTTCCTACCACATACTTTTTAACAAACAACATATACATTTAGTTTAAGTGCCAGAGATTTGACTTCTGAATCCTAAGTCTCTTATAATTTATACAGTGAACAAGTTTGTTAATCCTATTAACCTACTTTGAGTAAGATTCATATAATCTGTAGTCATGCACTATGCATGATATATATATTTACTGCAGCAAAATTTAGAATCGTCTTCTGGTCTCAAATGTTCTTTCTGTGTTTTTTCATAAGTTTGAGGGATTTTAAGGCTGAAGATTTGCTTTCGCCACAGATGAAGCTATAGAATAGTAATAGAACAGTGTTATCAATCAAAGTTATAGAGCAATATAACTAAATCAGTCATCTGACACAGAGGAAGTATCCATATGAAATGAAGTTTTGGAGCTTCAGTAGAAAGTTGCTTTTCTTTTCTAAACCAAATTCAGCCAAGCATTTCCCTTTAGTTTGAACATCTTATGGGGATTTCTTGATTAAATTGTAGATTAATTGTAACTGTTAACTCTGTAGGTAGGTCTGCAAATATGCAGGAAAACATGTGAAAACCGGTAGCATAAAAATAAGAGTTCTGCAGCACTATAGAGGGTTGGCAGTACCAATGAGACAGAAAGGGCAAATGTGTTACAATCATTTACCAGAGGGAATAAATGGGCAGGAAGTAATGAGGATACAACCTAAAAATAAATCCTGCAATACATATATGTGACCTAGGCAGAGAGCAAGCCAGCAGACATGCACATTGTGGACAGTAATGTGATTTCTTTTGAGAGGTTAGAATGACAGCCCCATAAGGGGTGGTTTGACAGGAGTATGGTAAAATAAAGTGGACATGCAAAATGTCCTGGTGCAGATGTCATAGCAAGTGAGGTGCAGAGTGCTAGGAATTGTAGTGCTATGGACAGCAAAAAAAAATCAGGAGTTTACATGCATTCCAGGAGAGGAAATATAAGATCTGGAAAGAGCTTAAATTACTACCTTTTTAGAGATACTACCAAAGAGAATATTGCAACTATGTTTTAGGATTGCGCAGAAATTTATAATCATTCTAGGTTCACCATGGAAAATCTGGTTCTTAATTAACCTGCCCTCATCACTTTGATTTTTTGAACTCAAAGACTTTAAATCCTTTTTATATTATTTTTAGGTCCTAATGTTAAGTTTTAATACTTATTTTTTCTTTGGCATAAGTTATTCTTATTTTTTTCTCTTAAAATATAATATATATACAATTTTTAAAACTGACCACATTAAAGCTTAAATGTTTCCAAATTATGCAAATATGTTTATATTGACCTAGACTTTCTTTTTTCTGTCACTTCACAAAGAAAAATAACATTTTAACTTTTCATTTTGATTCAGGAAGGACTATGGTTTTTTATTCACACTTTCCCAACCTAAGAAAATTGTTTTCCATTCAACTGCAGTATTATTATGACTAATAATATCTGTGAGCCTTATAAATAGCCAGATCATGCTGTCTTGAAACTAATGGGGATAGGGTGAAAAATCCCAGGAGCCTCAACACTGCGTATTGGAGCTGAGCCATGAAGATATAAATTCTGTTCCCAATACTCATGGGAATTCTTTGCAGGGGTTTTGCAGTTGGGCTAAATGTAGGTAGAGGGTCTTCCTTCACAGTACATGTCCCAAGATTTCTTCGGAGCATTTTGTCCTTTATACAGTAATGGAGTTATGTTTGGAAAAAGATGGGGGGTTACGAACTGGGCTTTATTTTAGTAAGCTGCTTTAATTTTGCTTTCTGCAGATACCTTGAGATTTTTATGAACATGAAATATTATTTTAATTTGTATCTGTGCTGTCCTCTTTGTTTCTAATTTTATCTTTTAAACAAAATAGATAGATTTCATTTATTGTTTGTTGCTCAGTTGTCTCTTTAGGCAATAAAAGTTGTGAAAAAATAACATTCATATTCATTTAAGTAAGACGTGGGCCAGCAGAAGTATCTAAGTGTAAACTGAAACAAAATACTCAGCTTTTATTACTATTTTGTTAAGTCTATTACTTCTCCATAAGAGAACTTCACTCTCATCTATTCTTCAAGATTAATTAAAAGAGACAACTTGCTCTTTCGGTGAGAATGCCTGTCCTTATTCTCCATATAAGGCTGATGCACCCTTGATTTCTGAAAATGCAGGAAATAAAGGCTCCAGTGCCACTGCCCTGGCTGCTTTGCCAACAGCCTAATTTCCTGCAACTTCTCCATTGCTTTACATAAGGATGAATGGGAACACAACATCTGACATGTAGTGGATTTAAAATATCCTTGAAAAGGGAAAATCATGGCTCCAATGCCAGAACTGTCAATGCTGCCAGTGATTTCAGCTAGGCTAAATCCTCACTTTCCATTTCCACAGCCCTGGGAGTGTTGCACAGTCTGAAGAGTTGGTGTTATGGAACAGCTTAAGGAGTAATCATTTTCTCCTCCCTACCTGACTCCTGTCTCAACTATCTTTAGAAGTTAGTTGAACCTATATATGTTTCCTGCTAGTTCAGAGCTGAGGCATTCCATTGGTTTCTTGTCTAATTTTCATGGGGCACAGCATAAATTCAAAGACTTGTTTTGATGTTCTTGTGGATTCTCCTGGAATTTACAGATAACAAATTGCTCTCTGAGATAGTAGGGAATAGACTTAAACAGACAAGTGATTGCTCCCTATCACACAAACCTAAACAGCCTTAAAAAAAACATAATATTTTTAACAAATGTAACAGGAGAGCAGAATTCAAATAGTCTGAGTTCATTTCCAATTCCTAGAGTATTCTGATTTCTGAGGTATTTAATGCTTTATGTGGAGATAATATAGTTCAATTTTATTGTTGTTGTAATGTAGTAGTCTAGTTCGCAGTAAACTCCTGAGAGTGTAGAAACAAAGGAGGGAGAATGGAGGGATTACACCGATCTCTTGGGAAGATTTATTGTTTCATTCAGTGAGATTGAAAGTCATCTCCTTGCCCAATAAAGAGGAAGAAGTCATTATTCCGCTTCTAATGAAGTTAATGGAAATTTTGCATTTTATTTCTTTTGTAGAAAGATCAAGTTTACTGTTCTTGTTCCATCTTAAACAGCAGATGATAGAAAAATATGATGGGAGCAATTCCAGGTCTCCTGAGTTAGTGGGGTCTTCAAATTAAAAAGTCAGTCCTATGCTATCAATACTGCTGCTAGAAAATGTGTTGAAAATATTACATGCCTATGAGGTATTGTTTTAGAACGCCGGCAATTAAAAACAACCCAACAAAACAACAAACATTAATCCAACTGCTGACATTGTAGGTGCTGTTGTTTTGTCTGTCCCTCCTTCAGAAATGTTCATCTAGCTGGTAGCATGATAAGTGTCAGTGCTTGGAACTTTCAGAAGATTTGTTTTATTTTAATTACACACTAATTAGTGGGAGTTTTTTAATATGCTCAATGACATGAGTAGGGCGGCAGAGCAGCAACTGTTGTGTGGTAAAGTGCTGAAAGAAAGGTGCTTTTGTGAAAAACTCTCAAGCCTAAGCATAAAAAAAGTAAGTTGGCAGGATATCCACTTCTAAATAGAAAGTACATTTAGTTCTTATTCATTTGATCAGCTTATTCTGGATGAAAAGAGCATTGACTGCAGAATGTTCAGGGATGACAATGTGTGGGAACATAGGCTGGAAGACAGGTCCTGAAGGTGAAGTTGATAGGGGAGTCATACAGGAGAATCCTAAAGACTTCAGTTTTTTGCCCACTCGATACTTTTGCCCTTCCTTCCGTCTGCACCAATTGTTCAGAAGAGACCTTCGTCCACAAGTAGTCATGTATATATGATGAGTTTGCTCTAAATCATTATTTTAATATTTAAAATATTAAAGAGGTTTACATGAATATGAATGCAGCTGCCTATTTTTAAGTGACTAGGCATTGTCTCACTCTCCTTTGTGTTGGCTTAGTTATCTTCCTTAGAAGCCAAATACATTTTTAAATAGACTTGATGAAGACGATAGTCCTTTATGCAAGACAGCACAGTACCTCTGCATGAGCATGTAGTTAGGAATATTAGCTATGTGCATTTAAAAGGATACACCATGAACAAAATCTCTTCAGAAATATATTTCTCTTTTATTAGTAAAGCCTTCTATAGGTTTAATTATCATGGGCGAAAAAAGCACACTGTTTCCCAGGGAAATACTACCCACTGATATAACAAGAATTCAGCCCTACTTAAGTGCTAGGAGGTATGTTCTCAGTGCACTTATAATCGGGTCGTTATCACCATGGTTATGAGATTCAACTGACTGAAAACTGTAGGCATTTGTCTCATTAATGCCAAATGTTATAGTTTATTTCTGGGAACTGAAAACCCTGCTGCCCAGGGAAACTTGTTCTGTGATAATCTTTGAAAAGAAGACACTTGAGAATAGCTTGCCTGGTTCATGTCAGATGGTTTCACACATATTTTGTTACTGGTTCTTAGGGGGTTTTGGTTATTAAATAACTTTGTTCTGTGGTATTTTGCTTTGTGAGTTTTAGTTCTTTATGGAATGCAAGTCTAGCTCTTACAGAACAAGTATATGTTTATGATGCTTTTTGCTCATACTCAGTCACTTTTGGGTTATGCCAGCATCTTAGCCTACGCTCAACATTTACATTTTACCTTTCCCTCTCCTCTTTTCAGTTTATCTTTTATTGTACACTTTCAGAGAAAACACTTTTCAGTTGTGAACTTGGGACTGAATATAATCACACTTCTCTGCTTGGAAGATAATTAAAGAAGTGTCATTGTTTATCCAATTTTGTTTCAGTTGTTCCTGAAACAAAAAATGCAAAATCATCAGTGATTTCAGTAACACTTGCATGAAACCAGATTTAATATTTTTAGACCCTTTTTCCCACCCTCTGTAGTCTGCTTTGTTATAAAAATTAATTACCCCAAAATGAAATCATTGCATTTGATCAGAAAATTTGGAAGAAATTTAAAGCTTTCATTTATCAACTACTCATTTTTTTCTTCTGATTTAGACTCTTTGTTGAGTAGGATTTGTAGAGACTATAAAAGCATATGTAACTACATGTCCTCTGGCTAGAAGTGTCATCCATGGAAAGTTGGAGTTTGGGTGATTTTTATCTAGTTTAGTCTTTGTTGTATATTGGGACTATCAATTTCGATTTTCTTCTTGCAATGTATGCAGAAGCTAAGAGTACCAGAGCAAAGGAGTTGTCAGAGGAAGATGAGGGAACATGGAAAAGTAAAAGAATAAATAATACAAATATATAGATGTGAGTGGGAACATGCTTGGAAAAGGTCCTTATTTATTGCTCTATTTATCAAACATTATTTATTATTACCATTAGAACAATATTTTATTGCTTACCTATAACAATCATGATGTCTGTAAGTCATCTCAAAATCTAACCATCCTTAGTTGTTTTTTTTTGTTTTTTTCACATACAGAGTTTTCTTTTGGATCAGTAGATTTATAGAACTAGTCTCTAAAAGTCAAAAAAGCCATTTAATGATGCTTTTTCCCCATTCTGCCTCTTGGCACAGCTAAATACACCAAGTGCTATTACTCCCATAATCAAAGCCGTGGTAGTCTCTACCCGTCTTGCATAATCCAAATGAAGCATGAAGATGCATGAACAAAAAGGGACATAATAAATATAAAGTTACTTACTAACCTTCCTTATTTTGTGATTTCAGGAGGTAGAATAATAATAAGGATGAATACTTAATGCCCTCTTTGCCTCAGCCTTTA